>CM035416.1:40960069-41198695 GCA_020310875.1 Ceratopteris richardii | reverse complement strand
CGTGGTGCTTACTTTAAATCATATAATGCCTTCTTTAACCTGTACACCTCGTTTTCATGCCCTTTCTGCACAAAGCCACGAGGCTGAAAAACATACACTTCTTCATACAAGTCACCATTCAGAAATGTTGTTTTAATGTCCAACTGATGTACATTCCAACCATGATGGGCTTCAAGTGCACAAATGCTCCGAACAGCAGTCATACGGCATGTAGGTGCAAAGGTCTCATCATAATCAATGCCTCTTTCCTGCGCATAACCCTTTGCAACAAGCCTAGCCTTATACCTGTCAACTGTACCATCAGGTTTATGCTTCAGCTTGTATACCCACTTAGTGTCAATGGCCTTCTTGCCAGGAGGCAAGTCACATAAAGACCAAGTACCATTCTTCATTATTGCATCATATTCAGATTGCATAGCAGCCATCCAATTTTTTGAATTGTGTGCTTCATCAAACGAAATTGGCTCATTCTCATCACAGAGACTAGATGCAACCATAGCATAGCAATCTGATGCAAAAGAGGCACTATGAGAGCCTGATTGAGTACGATATGACAAAGGTGCATCTAATTTGCTGTCACGCAAAGTCTGCACCAGCCATTTTGGCATAGTTCTTGCCTGCTCAATATCAGCTCTCTTATCAATAAGTGCATCGTATACATCTGCATCAGAAATGGAATTATCTTCATCATCACATGAAACCTGCAAAGGCTGAGAAGTTGCCTCATTGGAACCAGCACTAGACTGTGCACCTGTAAAAAGAGGCATCAAAGTATCATACATGTCTTTGGAGCTAACATATGTCTCCTTAGTACATGAAAGCAATGGCTTAATCGCATCTTCCACAAAAACAACATCACGACTAACCAGAATGCGTTTAGTCTGTGGATGATACAGACGATAGCCTTTACTTTCAAAACTGTACCTGTTGAGCCCATAAAAGTCATGTTGATCAAAGTCAACTGCAGTCAAAGTCAACAGGTCAAAGTCAACAAGGTCAAGGTCAAAGTCAACATGTGCAAAGTTAAAGTGCTAAAGTGCAGGTGTCAAAGTGCACAGGTAGTGCACAATTAGTTGTCCACAAAGGGTAAAATTGGAGAAAGTGGGTTGCAGGTTGCAGAGGTATTTTCTCTAATTTCCCTAAGGTTCAAAGTGTGTTTTAAAGTGTTTTGGAAGGTTCAGGTGAACCCCCCCCTTATGTGCAAAAGTGAAGAATTAAAAGGAAATGTGAAGGCATGTGAAGCGGCAAAGTGTACGCACAGGTGAAAGTATGGCCCCCCATTAAAATTTTTGGTTTTAGACTAAAGTCACTACAGGACAAAACAGTGAGTAGTTGGCTGCCACTTGTGAGAGCAATCTTGGGACATCAAAGTGAGCACCAAGATTCACTTGCAGTTAGGAGCGTACGTGATCGACACACTCAAATCAAGGCAAGGGCCATTCTTGGACCAAGGTTAGAGTAAGCAAGAGAGCATAGGCTAAGTGGAGCAAGAGAGAGAAGTGCAGGAGTCACCAGAGTACGTCGCACAGAAGTGGAAGTGCAAGGCGCATAGAGAGTGACCAAGGATTTTGGTGCAGAGAAGTGCTAAGCTATAGTTCCCCCAAGTATCTCAAGGTCCTTTGGCAGTGTACGCTTGTCGACAGCAAGTATTCACTCCTCCCCCTTTGTGGAAGCTTGGTGCAAGGTGTGCACAAGGAGAAGCTTGAAGCATGTGGAGGTTTGTTGCAGAGGAGGTCGGCAGCAAGAGGACTTTGGGATATTGGATATTTTGTAATTGGGCACTCTGTGGGATTGTGCACAGAGGTATTGGTGTATCTTGTATTTCAAACATTGTACTTTTCTTACTGTAATCAAACGGCAGAAACTTCCAAGGTGTATTTTCTCTTTTGGTCTTTTCATTTTCTCCTACAAACCCTCAAACTCCTTCTTGTCAAAGAATCCCCCAACAAATTTGGCACGCCCGGTGGGACACCAAGGAGATTTGAGCTTAGGAGAAATCAAGTGCAAAGCATAGAAGAGAGCAAGTGTCGACAGAACCACAACCACAGTACTACTTCATCAAACAAAAGGTAAAATATTCTTATCAAGTGCCTCATATTCAAGTGGGCTATGAACTGCTCATGACCGCAACCCGGTCACAAACATTGAGGGTCACCTGCAAGCAGACAAGAAGGAAGGTTGCTAAAAGGTCCTCCAGTCCACTATCCTCAACATCTTCAGTCAACAGCATGGCGGGTCAGGTAGATTTAGAAACTTTACTCTCTAGACTAAATATAAGGTTCCCCTCTTTCAAAGGCCTGGCTCAGGAGGATCCAGATGAGCACCTCAGAAGATTTTTGGCACTTTGTAAAACTAGAGGTCTAATGGGTAGGGAGGATGCCTTTCTAATTCTCTTCCCTGCCACATTAGAGGGATTAGCAGATAAGTGGTTCAACCAGTTTGCTGAAAACCACTTTACCACTTGGGATTTGATGAAGGATGCTTTTAGAAATCAATTCCAGCAGGGGAACACAGCAGAGATTATCATAGAAGAGCTAGAGAACTTGAGATTGGGTCCAGGAGAAAAGTTCCCAGAATTTGTGACCAGAGCCAAAGCACTAATGGCTAAACTACCAGATCCACCCCATGATTTTTTTGTCAAGAAATGGTTAGCCAAGCCCCTACCAGTAGCCACTCAATGCAAAATAAAGGAATTAGTATTACCTACAGCCTCCATAGAGGAGTTCATCACCACGGCTACAAGACTGGAGCAAATAAGGCACCAATATGGGACAACTTCTTCACCACCAACATATGGTACAGAGATGGAGGATCCAGTGACCCAGCTGAGGAGGGAGTTGGAGGGCTTAAAGAGAAATAAGCCCTACAAAGAGGAGGAGACTGCTGTGGCTCAATTGAGAAGGGAGATTGAAGCACTCAAGCTTCAAAAGGAAGAGGAGGCCCAAGCAGAGGAATTAGCTCAGCTGAGACAGGAGTTGCAGGAGCTCAAAGGAGGGGGCATCAAGAGTGGTCTTTGGTGTTCCATGTGCAGCAAACAAGGGCATATAGTAAGTGAGTGTCCTCTGCTAAGTGTAACTTGTCAATTATGCAGGAAGGTTGGCCATGAGGCCCATGAATGCCAATCAAGGGGAATACCTGCAACGACATACTGGACACAAGGAGGACCCCCAACAACCACAAATGTGATGGCTGCTGCACAAAATCAAGGTAACAACTATAATCCTAGACAAAGGAATAATTTTGGAAATGGGCCTAGGAGGCCAATCATCTGTTTTAGGTGTGGAGAATGCGGGCACTACCAAAGTAGGTGCACCCTACCAGAGAATGCACCTCCTTGCAGGAACTGCCCTGAGGCTAGAGACCATTATATATATGGTTGTCCTAAGAATCAAGCCTCTTCATCAGGGCCCCATATCCAAATGATTTCTGTGCAGGAAAAAGAAATGGCAAATCAAGTTAAGGTGCCATCACCATCTACCAGGGTGGTGCAGTTAGAGGAAATTGACTCTTTTACTGTGCAGACAAGAAGCAAGGGGAAGGCTCCAGTGGACATGGGTCAAGAATCATTGATTAATGGATTAAACAGAGACAAAGGTGTGTCCGAAGACCTAGCCACCACAAGTGCAGACACAAGGCAAAAGGAAAATTGCACAGGTACCAGTGATGCCATTGGACATGCATTCAGCAGGGCTCATGAGGAGTTGGATAAGTCAAATGGAGCCCAAGCTCTTAAGGAATCAGAAGCCTCCAAACTGCTCAAGTCCATGAAAAAGGAGGTTAGTATTTTTGATTTAATAAAGATGGATGGGAAGTTCAGGTCAGAACTCTTGCAGATAATTGATGAAGCTTCCACTACAAGTTTGGTGGCAAAGACTGCTGTTGTACATGAAGGAAAAATTGTAAGGGAAGCACCCCTTACAGATTATAAAAGTCCTCAGCTGACAATATCTATCCAGGGTCATGAATTTAAAGGAGTCATTGTGGATGGTGGTTCTGGCATTAATTTGATGCCTGAACATACAATGAAAAAGATTGGACTCCACCCTTCAAGGCCTGCAAATTTCACTGTCACTTTGGCAGATCAGAGCAAAGTAAGGCCCTTGGGAGTAATCCCAAAAGTTCCACTTGAAGTACAAGGTAATCTATTTATCCTGGATTTTGTGGTTTTAAGATTGCCCCAGGTTGAAGGAGGATTTCCTCTCTTAATTGGAAGACCTTGGCTGAGGCATGCCAGCGTCATTCATGATTGGGGTAAGGACACCATGTGGGTACAAAAGAAAGGGCAGGAGCTGACACAAATTCATTTAGAAGAAGGCCCAGACAATCAAGGAAACATTAGTATGATGCAAACAGTGAGCATTTGCATGGAAACAGAATCGGAGGATCAACCCCAAATAGATTTTGAGGAAGAAGAGGATATTTTAAGTTGGCTCCAAGCAGGCTACTCTTCCTCTTGTTTTGGAGTTTTCATTAATAATTGTTGTACAATTGAAGGTTATGATGAAGATAAGGAAAAAGTCCAGGTTGATGGATTGGGAGAGCCCATTACAAACCACAGAAGGGGAAGGAAGACAACCCTCAAATGCATTTTTGAGGAGGATATGACTACTACAGAAAATGAAGTTAATAAAGCTAAAGGCAAGGTAAAAGATTCTAGTGAAGAGTGTTCTTTTCCAATTCAAGAAATACCTGCAGGATGGATGCAGGATAAGGAAGAACAGATTGAAATGCAAAACACCCCTGCTTATGAAGCAATGCAAGAAAAGCTAGAAGACAAAGACAAGGAAGGAGAGGAGAAGGAAGATACTCTGGTAGAGAGAAATCATGTCCAAGAAATACAATTAGGCAATCAAGAAAATGATCGGCCAGTTTTGGTGGCCACTTGGTTGTGGAGCCACCCAGGGCTCCTGGAAAAGGTAAAATCATTCTTGACCCAATATATAGATGTTTTTGCTTGGCATTATAAAGACTTAGAAGGAGTGCCTGCAACTTATGGAGAGCACAGAATCCCTCTGGTTGATGGAGCAAAACCTATAAGAGGGAAGAGTTATAGACTTAACCCAAAATATGCTGAAGCTGTCTATGTGGAAATCCAGAAGATGGAGGATGCAGGAATCATCATTCCTGTAGAACACTCAGAGTGGCTCTCCCCTATGGTTATAGGACCCAAGAAGAATACTAATAAAATCAGAATTTGTGTTGATTTTAGAGCACTCAATAAGGTGACCATTCCAGATGGTTTCCCAATGCCTTTTGCAGAACAGGTCATTGAAGAAGTAGCTGGGCATGCCTTATATAGCTTTATGGATGGATTCAGTGGCTATAATCAAATATCAATACACCCAGAGGATCGAGAAAAGACTGCTTTTATCACACCTTAGGGAACATATGTGTATGTAAAAATGCCATTTGGGCTCAAAAATGCCCCAGCCACCTTTAACAGAACGGTCAACCTCATCTTTGGCCCCCTATTGCTGGAATCTCTTAGAATCTTCATGGATGACTTCTCTTCGTTTTCAGGATCTCACAAAGAAACTCCTCTAGATTGTTTGGACCACCACTTGAGACAACTGCAGAATGTTTTCAAAAGATGCAGGGAGACTAAGTTAAAGCTCAATCCAAACAAGTGTCATTTTCTTGTGACAGAAGGAACTCTCTTAGGACATGTGGTGTCAGCTAAAGGTATGGCCCCGGATCCTGACAAAATCATTTCTATCTTAAAGTTGCCTAAACCTAAATCCCCTAAAGAGATCCAGAGTTTTTTGGGGCATACTGGATACCATAGAAGGTTTATTAAAATGTATGCAGAGATAGCTAGACCTCTGGCTAGACTTACGGGTAAGGAAGTGCCTTTTAAATGGGAAGAAGAGGAGGAAAAAGCATATCAAGCATTACGGTCAAGGTTAGTGTCTGCTCCCATCTTGATCACACCTGAGTGGTCAAAAATATTTCACATACATGTAGATGCCAGTGCCTATGCAGTGGGGGCCGTTTTGACACAACCTAGTGAAGAATTTAAGATGGATAGACCAATTCAGTATGCCAGTAGAATTTTGACAAAGGCTGAAAGGAATTACAGCACCACAGAAAGGGAAGCCTTGGCAATGGTTTTTGCTGTCCAAAAATTTCGTCATTACTTGTTGGGAGTAAAATTTGTTATTATAACAGATCACCAACCACTGAAATATTTGCTCAACAAACCATAAGCCACTGGTAGAATATGGAGGTGGTTATTGTTGTTCCAAGAATTTGATTTTTCTATGGTCCACAGACCAGGTAAAGAAAATGTTATGGCGGATCACCTTTCCAGAATCAATATGATGGAGCAAGTTAGTGGAATCAATGATGATTTTCCAGATGCTCATCTGTTTGCTGTCCAGGCTCAAGGTTGGTATTATGATATCAAGAATTTCATTAAAACAGGGATGTATCCAGAAAAGGCTAGTGTTGTGCAAAGGAAGAGATTGCTACTCAAGAGCAGACCATATACCTTCCTTGAAGATAAATTATATAGACAGGGAAAGGATGACAGACTTAGGAAGTGCTTGGAGGAAGAAGAAGTGAGGAAAGTCCTTCACTCTGCACATGAAGGACCAGGTGGTGGGCACCTTCCAGGGCATATTATGAGTCAGAGGATATTAGATGCTGGTCTATGGTGGCCTACACTATTTAAGGATGCAGATGAATGGGGAAAGGCATGTGACGTTTGCCAGAGGTGTGGACCTAAGCCCACAAAGCAGAGACATAACCCCTTGATTGTTTCCACTTCCTGGCAACCTTTTGAAAAGTGGGGGCTGGATTTTGTAGGGCCCATCTATCCTCCGACAATTCCAAAAAGAGAGAAATATCTCTTGATAGCTACCGATTATGCGACCAAATGGGCTGAAGCTATTGCTTCCCCCGACTGCACTGCTCAAACTGTTGCTGATTTTATCTACACTAGCATCATTTGCAGGTTTGGATGCCCACTTGAAATTTGTACAGATCAAGGTACCCATTTTGTCAATAAGGTCCTGCATGAAATTTTCAACAGGTATAAAATTCTACATAGGACCTCTTGTGCTTATTACCCAAGAGCCAATGGACAGGCTGAATCGACAAATAAGGTTTTAATCTCAATGTTAACAAAAGAGTGTCTGTTACAGCCCACTTCATGGGGCATTGCTTATCAAGGTACACTATGGGCATACAGGTTAGCATACAAAGAGGCCACCGGATATTCTCCTTTCCAACTGGTTTATGGCATATTGCCCATTGAGCCCTTTGAATTTTTACATGGCTCACCTAAGATAGCATTCATGCAAGGAAAAAAAGACTGTGATGTCTCTCAGAGAATAGGGGCACTACATAAAGTGGAGGAGATTTGTCTCCTAGCAACAAAACAATTGATCGAGACTCAGATGAAGAGGAAAGAGGCACATGATCGACACCTGTGGAACAACAACATTGAAGCAGGCATGTTGGTTCTTCTCCATAGACCTAACCTTCATACACAACTGAGAGGAAAATGGCTTCCAAATTGGGAAGGACCTTATAGAGTCAAAACAATGCTAAACTTGGGTGCTGTGGAGTTAGAGACGCTGAAAGGAGAGGCCTTGCCACTGGTCAACATTTCAAGGCTGAAGGCCTATCATCAACACACTTAATGACGCATGGATCACCTGGAACTGCCAAATATGTCCAGGTTGTACATAACTTTCTCATCATATTTTGCTCAGTTTTAGTAGTTTTCCTCATCAATTTCATCTTTGTTATTGGTGTTTTTAGAAAACCTAGAAGATATTTCAAAACCACTGCCAAGCAAGCTCTTTTTTGGAAATTTTCTAGCAATTTTAGCATTTTTCTAGCAATTTTTATCCCTTTTCGATGTCTTTTTATTGCCCAATTTGAGGAATAAATGGAGGGTCTCTGTGGTTTGATGAAGGATTTTAGGCTCAACATGTAGAAAATTTCATCAGAATTTTTTCAGATTTTTTTTAGAATTTTTTGGCCAATTTTTGGCATTTTTTTCAGATTTTTCCTTGATTTTTCTCTAAATTGGGCTATTTAAAAATAAATAAATAAATAAATATAAAAAAAAAAAAAAAAAGCCCCCTAGGGAATTTGCGGGTTCCCAAAAAAAAAATATATAAAAAAAAAAAATCCCCCCAGCCCCCCCCCCTCCCCCCCCCCCCCCCCCCCGCCACACCCCCCCCCCCCCCCCCCGTTCTGACAGCCCCCCCCCCCTCCCTCCTCCCCCCCCCCCTATTTTCTTTTTATTCTTTTTTTTTATTTTACTTTATTTTATTTTTTTATTATTTTTTATTTTTTATTTTTTATTTATTTTATTTTATTTTATTTTCTTATTTATTTTATTTTCTTTTTTAATAATTTTGTCTGCGTGTTGAAAAAAAAAAAAAAAAAAAAAAGGAGCGATCATTTTTATTTTTATTTTATTTTACTTTATTTTTTTTATTTTTATTTTTTCATGGCTCAAAGCTTTTGGCTCTGGATTGTGCCTCGGTTGGCCGTTTTTTACAAAAATGGAGTCATTTTCATGTTTTTTGGCACCTATGAACTCAGTTTTTGACTTTCTTTTTACAAATTCCCACTTTTTGTATGACTTTTGGTCTGAAACCACATGTTTTGAACACCTTTATCACATGTTTTTATTTCATAACATTGTCCAAATGGTCTATTCTCACCTTGTCTTACCTTATGTTTAATAATCTCCCATATGTACCCTCTGTAGCCCTCCGGTTTGATCATTTTAGCCTCCTCCCGACCCCTGATTCCTACTCCCAATCCCTCCCTTTACCAATATGCCCAGCCACATCCTTTCCCCTCCCTACCCCATCCATCTTCGCACCCTCAGCCCTCCCTTCCCCTTCCTTTCTACCCTCCCATTGCCCCCCTTTTTGCTTTTCCATTCCAAAATCCCAATTTTGGTTCTTCTCTGGTGCTTGTTCTCTCCTGCTTTTGGTGGAATTGGTTGCTGCTCAGATGTCCTATTCAAGTTTTTGCAGCTCTTCAAAGTTTTAGCTATAGCTCTCCGGGACGGAGAGCACATTAGGTGGTGGGCAACTGTTGAGCCCATAAAACTCATGTTGATCAAAGTCAACTGCAGTCAAAGTCAACAGGTCAAAGTCAACAGGTCAAAGTCAACAGGTCAAAGTCAACAAGGTCAAGGTCAAAGTCAACAGGTGCAAAGTTAAAGTGCTAAAGTGCAGGTGTCAAAGTGCACAGGTAGTGCACAATTAGTTGTCCACAAAGGGTAAAATTGGAGAAAGTGGGTTGCAGGTTGCAGAGGTATTTTCTCTAATTTCCCTAAGGTTCAAAGTGTGTTTTAAAGTGTTTTGGAAGGTTCAGGTGAACCCCCCCCCTTATGTGCAAAAGTGAAGAATTAAAAGGAAATGTGAAGGCATGTGAAGCGGCGGTACGCACAGGTGAAAGTATGGCCCCCCATTAAAATTTTTGGTTTTAGACTAAAGTCACTACAGGACAAAACAGTGAGTAGTTGGCTGCCACTTGTGAGAGCAATCTTGGGACATCAAAGTGAGCACCAAGATTCACTTGCAGTTAGGAGCGTACGTGATCGACACACTCAAATCAAGGCAAGGGCCATTCTTGGACCAAGGTTAGAGTAAGCAAGAGAGCATAGGCTAAGTGGAGCAAGAGAGAGAAGTGCAGGAGTCACCAGAGTACGTCGCACAGAAGTGGAAGTGCAAGGCGCATAGAGAGTGACCAAGGATTTTGGTGCAGAGAAGTGCTAAGCTATAGTTCCCCCAAGTATCTCAAGGTCCTTTGGCAGTGTACGCTTGTCGACAGCAAGTATTCACTCCTCCCCCTTTGTGGAAGCTTGGTGCAAGGTGTGCACAAGGAGAAGCTTGAAGCAGGTGGAGGTTTGTTGCAGAGGAGGTCGGCAGCAAGAGGACTTTGGGATATTGGATATTTTGTAATTGGGCACTCTGTGGGATTGTGCACAGAGGTATTGGTGTATCTTGTATTTCAAACATTGTACTTTTCTTACTGTAATCAAACGGCAGAAACTTCCAAGGTGTATTTTCTCTTTTGGTCTTTTCATTTTCTCCTACAAACCCTCAAACTCCTTCTTGTCAAAGAATCCCCCAACAGTACCCAACAAAAATACATTTTACTGCCTTATCATCCAATTTTATGCGATGTTGTTCCGGCACTAATGCATATGCCAAACAACCAAAAACACATAGATGAGCAACAGATGGCTTGCGGTCATGCCAAGCCTCATATGGAGTGATAGACTGCAGCGCTTTAGTGGGACACCTGTTCAGTACATATGTTGCACACATGACAGCCTCAAGCCAGAAACTGTGGTAAAGCCTGACTCTTGACCATACACCTCACCATCTCCATGAGTGACCTGTTCTTTCGTTCAGCAACTCTATTCTGTTGAGGTGTATACGGCACTGTACACTGGTGTTTTATCCCACGTTCAACCAGAAATGCATTAAAATCAGAAGACATATATTCCCCCCCTCGATCTGAATGGAGGGTGCCCATTTTACATGCTGACAGATTTTCAGCCAAAACCAAAAACTGTTTGAAGCACATGAACACTTCGGACTTTGCCTTCAATGGATATACCCATGCATGCCTGGAAAAATCATCGATGAAAGTCACGAAGTAAAGATAATTCCCAAAAGAAGGTGTCTACATAGGACCACAGACCCGAACTCAACCATCTTTGGAAAAGACGGACGCTGCATTTTGCCCAAAATACAACCTTCACAAACATGTTTTCCACGTGCCACAAGTTTGGGCAAAGAGGACACCATTTCAGATTTCTGCAGGCGTAGCAAACTAGCAAAATTAGATAACCAAAGCGTGCATGCCAAAGCTTTGCATCTAACATAGCCTGAGAATCATTTACTGCACATGCCAAATCATTTACAGATCTTTCATAGTCTATGAGCTTATACAACTCATGCCATAGAATGCCAAAAGCAATAATCACATCGTCGTTTGACAGATCATGAACTGTACACCTATCATCAACAAATTTCACAACCAAGCCAATCTTGGCTAATGCAGAAACTGATAACAGGTTCTTCTTGATCCCTGGCACAAATAAAGCATCTGACAGAGTGAAAGAACTACCATCAACAGTAGTCAAAATGATCTTACCAACTCCCATAACAAGATAAGAGGAGTTGTTGGCGCATGTAACAGTATTCCCTGTATGGGCAGGCTCGAGTGAAGAGAAGAAACTGCGCTGCGAGGTAATATGTTTGGTCGCCCCACTGTCAAAGTACAAAACATCTGAGTCTACTGCAGACATGCACTGCTCATGAGAAGATGGGTCAAAACTACAAACAGTAGTAAACGCCCATTCTTCTTCCTGCACAAGATTAGCAGACTCCGTTTTTGGTGTAGAGACTTTTGTAACAACGATTCCAGCCTCTTTCTTCTTTGCCTCTTTAGCAGCCAGTTTTGGATAATTCTTTATGATATGATCATTCCCTTTACAGTACTTACAAAACAATTTCTGCTTTTCTGATTTTTTTCATATCTTTGTCTTCCTTCTTCGAATATGTAGAATTAGCAGATTTCTGCTTACTAGTTGAAGAGCTCCATTTTCCTTTGCCCTTTTGACTAGCCAGGAAAGCTTGATCTGCAACTTGCATAATGGACCTGTTCTGCCTGGACTGATCTTCCTGCAACAGAATAGAGACTAACTCCTCAAATGATAAGGCATTTGGATTGCCTTTCATCATCAACCGAAGAGTAGAAGCAAAACTGTGGTATGAATCAGGAAGACCATTCAGAACAGTCTGCACAAGTGAGCTATCTGGTATAACCTCATCAGCAAAAATCAATTGTTCCTTCAAGTCTTTGATCTTCGTTAGGAAACTATCGATAGAATCACCTTCATTCATGTGCTCACTCTCCAACTGTTTTCGAAGGTAAGCAACACGAGCCTCATGCCTAGCTTGGTACAATGTGCTAAGTGTATCCCAAGCATCCTTAGTTGTTCTGCAAGAGCGAATGTGTGGAATAATGGCACGTTTGACAAACAAAGCTATCAATGCATGTGCCTAGGCATCTCTGCCATCCCAATGGATCTGTTCTGCAGTAGGTGCAGCAAAAACCGTACCAAGAACAAGAATATGCGGAATATCAGCATCTTCGACACCTTCTGCATCAGCTTCAGTACCTGCAGTTGTAACAGTTGCAAGTGTGATAGGACGTTTTTCGACACCCTGCACAATGTTCCACAGTCCTTTTGCAACCAACACATGTCGCATCATATAGGCCCATAACGGGTAGTTGGTACCATCCAACTTATCCTCAACAGCCAACATACGAAATACATCACTACTTTCAGCCATGGCCGATGACTAAAATACCTTGATGCAAAAAATTGACTGTATCTCAAAAAGTTGAACAAAACTGCCCAAACGATGCTAGACCTGTAGCAGACTTCGAGACGCTTATACTGGCGAACAGAGACTGGTATATACCTTTGGCACAAAAAGACAAAATAGCCTGCACAAGCACTACGATATTGCGTTTGGAGGCCAAAACGAGCTCAGATCTCTGAAACACCCTGAGTATGCTCACCAAATTTCATGCGAATGTGAGACTGCAAACGGGGGAGTGTCGATGGCGCCCTAGATGAAGCGAAAACCTGCTCTGATACCAATTGTTGGAGTTAGATGTTTGTGGAAGCATGCAAACAACACAAGGAAGAAGAAGAAGCTTGGAGCACAACACACAATACTGAATGTATTACTAGAGAATGTATAAAGATAAGTAGCCCATTAGGGCAATAGGCGTATATACAAGCCGGGGGAAAAAAACCTCTTAAAGAGGGAAAAAAGTGCCCCGGCAGCCCTAGTGTGTTCACACACATCACTACCTAAATATATCAACAGTAGGCTTCTTAAGGTTCTCTCTAATGCCTTGAAAATGGCTGCCTGAACTTCCTTGAGGACCTCCAACTAATTATTGGGATTTGCGGCTCTTGGTTTGTCTTCTCATACTCAATTAGTCTCTAATATAAATTTCCAACTTTATCTCTTTATTCTTGAGGTAAACTAGGAAATATGGGAATTTGGAACTCGTATATAAAAACTTGCTTTGTAGGTGGAGTTCTCACATTATTAGTCCAAGATCACGTATGAATATGTTTCTCCATGTACATAACTTTCCATGTAGATTCAATTGAAAGCAATGAGAGGTGAATAATACTTATAAGAATGGTACCCCCTGGGTGTACGTGGAATCTCTTTGAATTCATCATCATTTTTCACTTGAATCTAGATCTCTTATGATTTCTCCCTTGTTCTTTGTGTGATCATGTTGCTCCTCGTAGTGATTATCAAAATATTTCATGACTCAAAAGCTCATGATGCCCACACAGTTAGGGTTTTGAAACTTAACTATATGCGGGTTGATGCCATCTACATGGACACCTATCCCTAGGATAATATAACTTTGAAACTAGAAAATTGTATAATAATGTCAATTCGAGAGACCAGCTTACCACCACCATATTTATTGATAGTCAATGTGCATCTCTAATTGCGAGGAACCCATTGTTCCATGATCGTATTAAGCACATTGAGGTGAACTATCATTATGTGAAAGAGTGATTCTCTATTGGAGATATCAATTTGATATATGTACCCACACAAGGTAATGTTGCATATGTTTTTACAAAGGATTATACAAGTTTCTTTAAGGATGGCATGTGTTTATTGAGGGATTTCTCAATGAGTTATGGCCTTGATATAAAAGAAGGAGAAAGTAACATAAACAGTGACCAACTAGTGAAATTGATATGTGGGATTGTGATGAGAGATGAGAAGTAATTGGGTAAGGCCGATGTGTGAGGATTGGTGATTGAAGTTAGACAAATGGTAAGGGTAGTGTGAGTTAAGATGAAAGAGACTAGGGACTTGTTGGCGAATAGGATGAGACATTCACATATGAAATGTGTAGATCAAGTGAGGGAAATAAAGAAAATAGGCACAAGACAGTGTGAAAGGCTAAATCATGAATAGCCCTCATGTGAGAACCTCTCCAATGGAAAGCAATTAAGGTGTCACAATTACTCAAGAACCAAGTGACTCACCTAAATGTTGCTGGTGATTGGGGTTCTTTGATCACTTTTCAATATCCCAAAAGGTGTTCTTTGTATTGTCTTTATTGTTGTAAGCACCCTTGCTCAAGGGACTGCTACTTGATGAGCATGCAACCAAGTTCTCAATGAAGCACCACTTCACTTGTAATGATTTGCTCACAGTGTTACCTTCCCCAATCTATGAACACTTGTACTCTATCCCAATCAGGACAAGAAGATTGCTTTCCCAAGCCTAGGATGATGGTGATGAGGACTAATGATGATGAGCCTTTATAACCAAACTTACCCGATGAGGTGTCCAAGGGAGGTAAGTAATAAGCCACTAATCTTGGTTTTTTTTTCTGATGAGCAGCAACCCAATGAGGAGATATGTTTTTTCATTTGCAATGAGGATTAGAATGGATTAATGTGCGATTTGTTAGACTTTGGAGCAATCAATAGATGTGTTTCCAGATTAGGGGGGCTTTGTGCCCTCTATACTCCAATCCTTGAAAATCTTTTTCCCAATGAGTTGTTTTTTTGTGCGATGAGGTTTGCCCTTGGTGATGGTTAGGAATGGGGAACCTTGTGCATTGAGCCTTGGTAGCTCCATGCTCGATCCATTGATGACAAATTTGGACCTTTCACGATCAAACGTGTGCCTTTTCATGATGAGTTGGGACTCAACCCTATGAATTGCATTGCATCCTATCTTCATCTACAAAAAAGGTGTACCATATGCCTTTCCTAATCAAAATTCCCAAACCCAATCTACCACTCGACAATTGATAAAAATGGGATAAAAATCCTACCACTTTCAAAGTGCTTTTCAAATTCAACATGATGAAACTCGATGCTCAAGAATTAAGAAAATAATATCTATGTAGGATCATACACCAATCTCTCTTTTTGTTTGAAACATCAAGACTCTACAAGGTGACATCCACATAAACTATTATAAAAAGCCATCCCAACTACACCACCTACAAATGTAATCACACAATACCTTGCAATGCACTTGAATATAAAACATAACTACCAATATTATCTAGAGTTCCATCATCATTCCCTAAAGAGGGGACTTGTTTAGATCTTCAATAATTTTTTAGACAACCAAATGAAACATCATACATAACATTACATATATTGACCCTCTTAATAGCCTTGCTTACTCTTCCTCTCATCATAAAAAATGTATGATAAAATACTAACATCCTTTTCTACATCGATAGTAGTGAAGATATTATGAAATGCCTTCTACAACATTATGTTTCTTCCAAGATGCATTAGTGAACACATATAAAAATTTGGGATCCCTAGTCCCTATATTTATTGTAATGTTGTCTTATCAACAAGTCGTAAATGTCTTGATAAATCACAAAAACAAAAACAATTGTTTCCCCTAGATTCTACCATCATCAATTAGTCATCTATGTATGAATATGTATCTTTGAGGTAAAGTTCAATTTACTGGAGTACTACACTAGTGCTTTGAATCTTGACACATTTATATAGTTATTGGGTCCCAACTCCATTTTTAATCCATAATTTTTTTCCAGTTCATGATCAACCATGGTGATCCAACGTGTCATTACAAGCTAGACATCTTCTATGTAGTTCATTGTGTGCATCATGCACACAACTAAAGATTCATTTCACAATGCATTATTAAACAAGGAAAAAAAAAATAAGTAGCAGCTTACTTATGATAATGTACTATACCTAGTGCTCTTATAGCATTTGCTCAAGTTATAGGCAATAATGACATTATAAAACATAGGCTAAACAAATAAAGAAACAACCATCCACTAGATAAGACCTTGTGATCTTCACGAGATGCATTCACATATTCAATATTTATTTATACATCTACCACAAATCCTATGTGATCTCACATTCAATATTAGAAAGTAAAGTGAGTGCCAACAACCAGCTTGAGCATTAGTAGTTCTCACACTATCTCTTAAACATGTAATCCTTGAACTCCTCACTGTACCACACATTTTTTGGTATATTCCCAAAGTGTCTCTTGCATATGCATACATCATGCAAAGAATTTAGAATCATGTGAAATGTTTCACTAGTGAGTATTTGTGGTAGAATGGGTTCAGGGATAACTCTATGAACATAAATGAGAATAGCTGTCTAACGAATTAGATGAAAGAAACCATGTTATGTGCCTTCTGTGTGTATGAAGAGAGAATAGCTTATAGACAAGAAATTGAAGCAAGGATGGCCTACATCAATATGGCATTATAGTATCATGGAGGTCATATGAGTGGCATTTGAAGGCCTTGTAAGATAATCAAACATATCTTCATATCCCCCGCATGAAAAGCAAGTCATAGTTCATATTGAAATTGTAATTTTGACCCGTTGGAAACAAAAATGTGATAATGGCTTGACAATCTATGAGACATGTCAACAAACAGTAGAAACTTTATTACTCACCCATTCCTCTTCCATGAAAATCAAATATTCAAAAATCAAGACCATATGTTCAGCCAACTGTAAGTCATGCAATTATTCGGAATTTCAAACTCAAATTTCCTGTACTACAGTCTCAAATGATACTTGCATCCACCACCAACATTTGCTACTCATTTCACAATATTTTAGGGCCATCCAGATATTCTACTCCATGCTTTACATATAACATCTACTCTACATTTGATGTTCTCAAAGTCTATGCCCAACATAAAACGATACAATGTTAGATCAGATGATATCATACAAGTTCTCAATTGGATCAAGATTTACAACTTTGAGCATTCTAGATTCAACCAAAAGAAAAAGCCATACCAATTGTGAGGTATAATCTTAGCCCACATGCTTTGATCCTTGAGTCTCATATAATTCGAATAATTCCTTCATGATGTCTGAATCCAAAAGCATAACTTCTCTCCCTGGCCATAAGAGAAACTCTAGCTATGCACCTCACACCTATGTGAAGCCCTTCACATGGAAATCTAGCTCATACTTCTTTTACTTTCCAAGAACATGACCATGGTAGTCCACTACAACTTCAAACTGGTATATACAATGCCTTCTCTTTTTCATGGTTCAAACACTAATGATCAAACATATATCCAATGTCAATACTTTTTTCTTTATAGAGGGGTGAACATTTTTCAAAAACAAATAAAGCCTAGCACATGCATAGTTAAAGACATTGCTTATAAAATCATGTGTAGATAGGATCTTGTGGTATACTAAGAATAAGCATCTTCTTGAGGGAAGTGATGACCCATGTCATTGAATTGCAATACTAATGTTTTCCTTCTTTGTCATGATCTTCCCACTGCATGCTTCTTTAATAGAAAAGAGCATTGTCCCACACACAGCTCAATATGGAGAGAGAGAGAGAGAGAGAGAGAGAGAGAGGATAAAAAACAGTCATAAAAACATCGAAGCTCAAAACAATGTTCGAATAGGATATTAACAACATTTATCAGTTTAACTACCATTCACTGTAATGGAAAGATTCGCTTCATTGAAGACCTATATGAATTAAACTTTCTGGTTTTTTTTCCCAAACATATGATGAATAAATGGAATTGTCCATTAATACAATTCACCGTTAGAAAACTGAAAAACAGCATGTGATTGACACATCAACATTATTCTAGTGTTTTGTATGTGATCTTTTTTGTAGAGGGCTCTGTTGAACGCTCAATTTATAGTTAAGCAGTTTCACAAAAAATAGGAAAGACAAAATAATAAATGAAATCCCTTCATCCATTTCAATGCCACATTAAATGTAGTTCTAGATGAGAGCAATCCATGGCTTTAATGTCTTCATCGAATCACATATCACCATCACGGAAACTACTGCTACCAATACCTGTCTTCCTTGCGATAAAAAAATGATCAAGATTTTACATTTTGCCTCTAATGCACTCTGTTTTTGCCTTCACTGTCCCCATAAAGAAAAATGGACATGACAACAAGTTACACAAAAAACAGAAGTTGAATTTGGCCTTTTGACCTCTGTACAGCTCATTATTTGCTTGATGTATCTTTTGTTTTTATGAAATCTCTGACATGTGGAATTATCACTAATCAAGGCCGAATATCTTTACACATCACAGTATGCTGGTAGGAAATTCATATCCAAGACATGACATATCTAACTTGTTGGCATCTCCATTTAAGATCTATCCATAATTAATAGCCCTATCCAGAGGTGAAACAATTTCTTGCCGAATATACATGAATCCTGTAGCACTATGTAAAGTCATCGTCTGCCACATTCAGGTCACTTACACTGGATGCCAATGCCATCACTTCACCAGTTGGCAGCTGTTTCGCTAGCCTAACAATCTGACCAATACCAAAATAAGCATCCTTAACAATGATACTGCCTTTAAAAATAAAAAATAAAATAAAAATAAAATAAAAATTAAAAAAATAAAAAACTCACGTGTTCTGCAGGCAACAGTGCACAAGGAATAACTGACCATGAACCTAATACAATTCAATTATAAATGATACCTGAAGCAGCTTTTCTTAGAGCTCATAATATGTCATATGCTCACCAATATTGACATAAAAAATTCGATGAACAATGCTAATAGACTAGCTAGTAGCATCCAAACCAAAAGCTAAACTGTTACATGCATGAACCTCAGATGATACTAAATGATGAATCAAATTTCACTTTTAGCCATCTCAATTCGTAATGTCATCAAAACACATCATGATAGAAGCTTAGTCAAAGCTCACACAAGAATTTGTGTCAAATATTTGAAGTAAAAGCACTGTACCGTATGATCCAGGTGAGGAATGACACTGCTAGACTTCACAATGTGTTTGATTCCAACAGAATCCCCTTCTCTATAAGCTCTCAATAAATCGAAGGCACATGAGCCATGCTCATTATTCATAAATGCATCTATCCTGTTAATTCACTAGTATTAGTCTACCTCATTCTAGGCTTCACAACGTTTTCCTTCATATTACTTTCTCAAATGGAGTCATTTGCACTTACTGTGAGCAGTCATTATAGCATTGTTCTGCTTGCTTGAAATCATTAGCATAAAGGTAGACAATAATAGCACTCAAATATGCCTGCAACAAAATAAAACACTTACAACACTGTTAGTCTGCCATTCTGCTTATAAAGAATTGTGTTCTTCAAACAGATTTGATGAATGTATACACTGTACAAAGATGGCTAGAATGGAGACCTTGCACTGACTATGCACAGCTTTTGACTTGTCTGCAGCAAGACCCCATCTTAACAGCACAGTTGCAGCATCCAACTGCCTGCATTTTAAGATATATTCAAACCATCAGTCATTCAAAACATGGAGCAGATAAATGTGATCCAACTTTAAACACTCGCGCATTGGCTCTGAATGCACCAAATGAAGATAGGAATAATAAATTGATCTGAACTCTGATCCAAAATTTCAGGTATTTCAAGAGAAGAGAGGGTGGCCTGCTTCACATTCTCTCAATGTTGCCATGCCTGACCTTGTTTGTGTTAATAATAAAAATATCCCACAAATATAAGGCATAAATTCCTCATCACCTGCACTTAAATTGGCCTTTCAGGTCTGTAGACCGAAGAAAACAACAACAACAATGCTGATTCAATGATGATGATTATGATGATGAGTCCAGAAATAAGAAAGAAAATATTATTACACTGGAGAATTAGACCTGCTATCACTTCAACATGTTAAAAACTACTGACAAGGATAAACTTCTTGCCTGTTTCTTTTCAGATAGAGACTCATTGCAGCTCTGTATGTTTCAAACGCCATATGTTCTTTCCCTTCTTCCTCTAACATTCCACAAGAGTCCATGTAAAGCCTTAGAGCTTCATCAGGATTTGCTTCCTCTAATGCTCTATCAAAGAAATGCATGCAGATCAGCTATAATCATTAAAGAGAATCATAACATAACATTGGTGTCACTATGTTACTACCTTGCACCCTTGGCAAGGGCATCTGCACTTGGCTGTGGCATCCCACACTCATTGTACAAATCTGAGGCTCTCTTATACAATTCTAAAACTTCATCAAACTTTCCAAGCTCCTTGGCAATCGCTCCTGCAGCCTCCAGATCTTTTGCCGCTTGCCAAGGCCTGCTATGTATAGGATCCTATATCAATGTTGTGAGTACCCCAGCAAGCCATGAATAGAGCCTCAAAAGGAATTCAGTAGGTCTATTTATATGTACATCACAGAGTCATTTATTGAGTACTACCCTTGCAATCAATTAGACAAACTAAAGGTGGCCAAATGCATAATTTTAAGGAAACGTTTAGAACATGAAAAATAAATAGGCAGGGCTTGAATGATTATCTGCAAAAGGATGGCAACCTATTCAGGAAATCAATAACATAGCCCACTTGTCCAACGAAATATAAACAGAGAAGTTGTGTATTCAAGATTACCAAGATGATTTAAGAAACGGGACTTGTAAAATTTACAAATCACATTTTTTCTGTTTTGTGTAACTAAACTGTCATCAACCAGAGACTCCAAAATCTTTTTATTGCATTACAAGATGGGTTCACGCTCAATATTCTCAATGCTAAACAAGCATGAAAAGAAAGTGTTATTATCTTTCTCATCTAAGTCCTCGACCTCAAATAAAAAGTATAAAGGGCTGCAAGCATATGGGAAGATCTCAATCAAGCTTGTGATTTCCACAATTTCATGCACTGCTTGCACAAAAAGTATACCATATAACACCCAATATTGGAAGCTTGGAACGTTTGGAAGTAAATGTAATTGGGAAAATGATCAAAGAAATATCACATGTATCAAGTCACTGATACAGCTCAATTAAGAAAGTAGCTTGGGTCCTCTATGGGTCAATGTATTAAAACAGATGTACGCCCACAACATAACACTTCACGAGAAGAAAAGAACAAAGAAAACCATCACTGAACTTCGTGTTACAAGAATTCGAGCTATCTCATCACACCAAGTTCCACCTCTAATAATAAAATAAAATAATCCAAAACTGTATCAAAAATGTAAAATATCTTAAGGATACGATGATAGCTTCTCTTGACCTTCAGCGGCTCTCACATAAGCATCTTTTGCCTTTTCCAGTTGCTTTGCAAGTTTATATGCCATGGCTGCAAAATGTTGAAAGTTGAAACCAATCAAAGTTTCATACATTTTATTAAAAGCAAAATCGAGGCTAGCACATACCTGCTTGTTCATAAAGAGCAGTTGCACTAGACCAATCAGTGGACCACTTGAAAAATGATAATTTCGTCCTGACAAATATGGGCAAAGAAAACACCAATATGACTCAGATTAAAGGTTCATCATCCTTTGTGTGTGTGTGTTTGGGGGGGGGGGGGGGGGGGGGGGGGGGGGGGGGGGGGGCATTTGTGTTTGTGGAAACAGGGACAAAGGGAGAGAATCAAACAATCAAGAATAAGAAAGGAATTCTCCTCAATCCACCATTAGCTGCCTTCACTTCAAAATAATTGTGGGATGTAGGGAGAAGCACCCCCCATTAAATGAGGAAGTTCGGCTGAAGCCTAATCTCCCTTGCTTGAATTAGATTGAAAGAACAAATGTACATGTGAAGGGCATAGTACCTATGGGACCCTCCATATCCAAGAAATCAGGGGTTAAAACTGCTGAAAGCAGCACTGGGAAAGGACTGCCCTAAGGCATCTGTTTTTAGCGGCCCGAAGGTGGTACAACTCAGATTAGGCTCGCCTATGGCTCATACAATGTCCAGCAGCCTGAAAGGAGGGTCGAACCCAAGACCTCCGCCTCAACATGTGCAAGCTTAACCAATTCATTTATGGCGGCCAGACAAGCATCCCCATCTTTAAATTACGGGCACAGCACAAATTTAATGATAATCTCTGAATGTCGTGTTGAAATTAAGGATTTTCTCAAGATGAAGGCTTGCTATTTTTAGAGCTTCAGCATTTAGAGCTTCAGCCCTTGTACTTCTACATATGTAATCTTATGGCAAAGTATAAGGCTTCACTTGCTAATGATCTTGCTCAATTTCTATCATCAGCTATCAGAGTCATATTAAGTACTCGAAAAATGCTCGCCCACCAGCTGAGATCTTTTGTCAATAAGTTTCCTCTCCCTTCTCCTTACTTCACTTAACTGGATGGCTTCCCTGAAACTGTTCCATTTCTTCTCTATGCACACTCTTCTACAAGCTGTATGTGGTTTATGGCTCTTTTGCTGTTGTTTAGGTGTATATAGCTAAGCTTTGTATTTGAGGTTTCTCAAATATCTAACCACTCCTTTTCACTGTTATTCTCATGACTCAGCTTGTCCACCATCATTCTTCCTCAAAATACACAGTTTTTATTGCACTTGATAAGCCTAGTTTCACATTAAGTATTAGATCACTTACTTTTTTAGTGACAAAGTTTTTTGTTATTGCAAAATTAATTTGTTTCCTTGAGTTACACTTATTTTTTGCAGAAAGAACTTTTCTTGTAAGTGATACCACTTAATTGATAGATGTTTACAATGTACATTATGGTGGATAAGGTAAGAAACGAATGCAGAGTACCTATCCATATGTAGCAAAATTGAATTCGATCCGTATTTGAAACATATTACATGTAAAAGCTAATATGAAACTTGAATTAGGAGCTGTTTGTAATATTTTTACAGACTCTAAATTAAAGACGAATTACTTACGAGTTATTCACAATTGTCAATCGATAAGTATGTATATACCAACATACAACAAAATGAATCTGGGAAAACCCCAAATTCACCAAACAAAAGGAAAATGCAACTGTGAGATCATGGTAGCCAACAGCAAGCCTATGCAGCTGCCATATAATTTCATAATAATACCATTAGTGTCAGGTATAAAACTAAGAAAAAACACATGTTCACACCCCACAAACACACACACACCGCATAAGTATGATGAACTCATAAAAAGCTCTCTGAATTAAGTTTCTTCATTTTTGTGTCACTTGTCTATACTCGGTCATAATGAAGCCTAGCACAAGAAGTAAACCATGGACTAAACAATAAAATAGAAGCATAGTTTGAAAGTATACACACTTATCAATTGGTTGCAATTCTGATGAAAATTCCACACTTGAAATCTACACGTCAACTAATGACAAACATATCTATCATGACAATCCAAGCAAACCTAAAATTCACTTCAAAGAAGGTGCAACTACAAGTTCATGGTAGCCAGCATAGTCGTTTGCAACACTTTCACAATGGGTTGGCAACAAATTGACAGCATCATAATGTGGGGGCTGCGATAAACCATCTATCCATCTATCCATCTCTCTCTCTTTCTCTCTCTCTCTCTCTCTCTCTCTCTCTCTCTCTCTCTCTCTCTCTCTCTCTCTCTCTCTCTCTCTCTCTCTCTCTCTCTCTCTCTCTCTCTCTCTCTCTCTCTCTCTCTCTCTCTCTCTATATATATATATATATATATATATATATATATATATATATATATGTGTATATATATGTGTGTGTGTGTGAGTGTGTGTGTGTGTGTCTCCCCGTGTGTGTGTATATGCATATGTGGCAATCTCACAAAAAACTCATCTTTGAAAAGAAGTGTCCATTATGGGATCGCATCCCGCCATCAGTTTTGTTGAGATAAAAGCCTTTGTAGGCTTCTTTTAGTTTTTCAAATTTCTAACACTTGGGTTTCGCGTCTTAAAGCATAGACTTAAATTTATGAGAGTAGCTTTTGTTTTACAAAACCGCCAAAAAGTATTTGTTGGCTTTTTTCAAAAAAGAAAAAATAAAAAAGGTGGATTTTTAAAGATGATACTTTAAAAGAAGTATCTAGAAACTTCCACTAGACTTTTTTGTAAACAAATACTTTTGGGAACTTTGAAAAAAATCCTAGTATTTTCTTGTAAATATCAAAGCTCCCCTCCTCATTTGTAAAAAAGACCCTTTGGATTCACATCAATAGAAGAGTAAATACAAGTGACAAGACCCTTTCTAGGTCTTCTCTCTCTCCCTCTTCCTCTCACTCTCCCCCCCCTCTCTCTCTCTATGTCAGCTTTTCATATTGCAACTCCATGAATTGAAGTTAGCCTCAATGTATCTTAGCATTTTTACAAGTATTCTTAATCAACTTCGAGATACAAAGCCTACCACCATTTCATGACAAGCTCAAAGTGATTTTCCTTCTTATGACTCTTCCTGATTCTTGGGAGACATTGGTTAAACATATCTCCCTTAGCGATTCTTCTACTCTAAGCTATCATGGAGTGAGACTCAATTTTAAATGAAGAAATCAACATTGAGTCTAGAGGTGCTTATGTTGCTAGAGGCATGTGTTGGTTTTTAGGCCCATAATCAATATAGAGACAAAGAAAAAATAGAGACGAATGTATAGAAAACTATACATGAGAGAGATGTAAGGAGCAAAGCTCCATATATATTCACTATATTCCATGATTTTTTCAATTTATTTAATAAGAGGAAGTTCGGACGATGTCTAATCTCCCTTTGCTTGAATTGATTGAAAGAACAATTGTACAAGTGAGTGAACATAGTACCCATGTAACCCCGGAAGAATCGGCCGAAGGCATCTCGTATAATACAGCCCAAAAGCATTACACTGGGCTTAGGCCCACACATGTCCTTATGTAAAGGGGGATTGAACACTCGCCCTCGCCTCAAGAGGCAGACCACCCAACCAGCAACACTAACGCACGCGGACATAATTGAAGTTATGTTGGAAGTGTGGTAGGACCAAATAGTAATCACAAGTATATTCCAAAATCTCTTCAATACTTAGAACCTTAGCACATACACACCTTGACCAAATAATAAGAGATGAATGACAAAAGAATAGACAAGAGACAATTATAAAAATGCAACAGCTGAATGCTAACTACACACTAAATTAATGCTTAATGAGAATATACAATGTGAATAATAATACAAAACTGAATTTAGAATGAAAGAAAGGGTTCTAGGTACCTAAAGTGAAAAGCAAGTTATCATCAGAAATTAGAGTTTGCCTTTTCAAGGGGTTTTAGGTTTTTGATGGCTTAATGTTATACATAAATAGAAAGCTCTTGATGTGTACTTAAAAAATATCCAATAAAAAATTTTTACCATCTTTGACCAAATTTTGATCAAGTCCCAAATTAGAATTTGTTGGAATTTTTACCAAAATTAGCTATTTTGACATTGTTTTCTAAAAATCCCCATACGATGTAATAATAGCATAAGGTTCAATAATTTGCATAGCTTTTGATGTTTGTCTTTGGATAATGCTTTGGTAAAAATATATGCCACATTCTAACTTCTAGGTACATCGATAAGCTCAATGTGCTTCTTAGATACCTATTGACAAATATAATGCTAATGAACTTCAATATGCTAAGTACTTACTCATTGCATGCATGATGAACACGATTCTTTGCAATAGCAAAAGCACTTTGACTATCTGAATATAACTACATAAGAAGATAAACATGAACATCAGGATGACTTACAAGTTTTGAACCCAAATGGCCTCAAGTTAAACTGTAAAGGCAACCCTATATTATCAATTGTTTCTTGAAAAGATATTAGGTATTCTCCAACATAAAAAACAATAGCCACTCTTCTTTTGTCTTTGTCACCTGCCACCCAATCAGAATCTGCAAAACCTTGAGGTATAAAATGCGACAACTTTGAAAAGACCATTGCATAATTCATAGTGCCTTTCAAATATCTAAAAATTTGTTCAATAGCTTTCCAATGAATTTTGAGAGATCTATGCATGAACCTTGATACTTGAAAAATTGCAAACTAAATGTCTCGATGTGTATTACATAGATAAATCAAGCATGGATGTTGGACTACAAAGCATAGAATCAAAAGATTCGGAATCTACACCCGCTTGTAATGACACATTGACATCCATAGATGTCTATATAGGTTTAGAATATGACACTTCAAACTTTTCTTATAGTTTCTTAATGTTTTTTTTCTCAATACAATCATCCTTGAATTTGAATTCAATGCCAAAAGTAAAAGACCAAGATCATTAACATCAAATGTTTTCGTAAGTTCTGGCTTAAAAAACTAAAAATTTGAGACATTGGGACATGTCATAATCATATCATCAACATAAATGATGATGATTAAAACATCTATCTCAAATTTAACATAGACCTAGAGGAGCTTCTGAATTTTCAAGACCAATAGACAAAAGATATAGATGAATCTTTTCATACCAAGCCCTTGGTGCTTGCTTCAAATCATAGAGAGCTTTTATAAGCTTGCATACTAAATGGTCAAAACCTTTTAATTGTTGTATATAAACATCTTCTTGAAAACCACCATTAAGAAAAACAGTCTTAATATCTAACTGATCTTTCCAAGCAAAGAATGCAACAAAAGAAAAAACCCTGACTATGATCATTCTAGAAGTAGGTGAAAATGTCTCATCGTAGAAATTTTAGCCCGACTTTCATTCTCAATCATAGCAATAAACTTCTTAAAAGTAGTAAAAACTTTTTATTTTGTTTGCTGCATAAACTTCTTGAAAGTAGTAAAAATTTTTTGATTTCGTTTTTCATTCATAAACCCAAAAATATCTAGAATAATCATCAATAAATCTGACAAAACACCTATCTCCTTTGAAGGAATTTTTCTCATGGGTTCATTTGCATTGAATGTATGATCTGTAACTTCCTTATAGCCATAGTACAAAAAAATCGACAATTTTAAAATAAAAATCGATTTTAAAATCGTTGGAACATTTTTTATAATTTTTTACGATTTTTATAGAGATTTTTTTCGAAAAAAATTGTTTTCAGCAAAATCATTATATTTTTATACTTGTTTATTATTTAGTATCTATATGTTTGTTTTGTATGATAACTGATCATTGACATTGCTTGCAGATGTATAATGTATATCATGACTCATTGACTTGACTCATTGGTAGTTGATACTGTCCATTGTTCCATTGTTCACTTTCGTGTATCATGTACGTTCATCTTGACTCTTGAATCCATTATTTAAAATGCATTTGTATATTTAGATTTGAAAATTGAAAGTAGTGTGGTCACTGGTGATTATAGACTATTAGGTGATTTTATATGTTATTCATGTCACGTATATCAAAAAGGTGTTAAATATGCATTGGTACATAGCTTCATGTCTCAGAAAATAAAAATCTCTCACAATGATAAAAAACCCTGATTTTTATTTTGGATTCTATAACCCTCTACGATTTAAACGATTTGTACGATTTTATAAACCTCTCATTTTTAAACCTCTTCTTGTACTATGCTTGTCTTGTCCAGTAGGGAGGATCCTGGAGCTTCTAACAATAGATGATAATATTGAGTACATACATATTCGTAATTACATACATAGACGATAATAGTTTCTAGTAATTACATACTACCTACATACATATCAGCATATTACATACTTAAAAGTTTATACATGAACATTGATTACATAGTTTCAATATCCATTTGAGCTTCAAATTTCAAACTTCAAGGATAAAAAACTAAATGGCGCTCAGGTTGAAACACTTGACTTAGGGAAACGGACGAATGTAGAGAACGTTGCCTAAATATGCAAAAAGAAAAGCTCCCCGAAATGCGTTTCCAAAGGGAAATTGTTCGAGGAAATGGCCGAACCATTTGCCACCCTCTGAAATTGTCTTTCTAATAACTATAGACAAGATAAACTTCATTAAGCTCAGAGGACAGTTCTTCAGGCATAAGTCCCAAGATATATGGAACAACTGTTTCATATTTGGCTATATCTTTGGACTTCAATTTGAAGTAGAAGACTTGTACTTCACTTTCAAGTATCTTCCAGTGGATAGACATATTCCACATCGCAAGTTTGTGCAAAAAAGAAGACATAAGGATGTTGGATTTTGAAGTGTTATACAGAGGTTGCTTTAAAGATCCTCATCTTGCCCTAGTCTCTTCATGCCTTAACCCTTACCCTTCACGTGTTCTCATTCGTATTCATGGGTTGTGAATATTTCTCGTGTTCTTTTGTAGTCAGATTTGGAGCATATCATCATCTTGTACATGTTTCTTCATGAATTGGAGCATACACCTTTTGCCTGTACTTTGTGTATTGTGTAATTTGTCCTCTTGTTTATGTGTGCATATTCTCCTATGTGTGCTATAATCTCTCAATTTGGGCTTAAACATACAAGTCAACCAAAAGACTATGTGCCCCCCAACTCCCTCATGCATAGTATTAACCAAAATACTCTGACATCCTACCATCACCACTAGTGCACAACACTAGGTTTCGAAACAGAGAAGAGCACATGCTCATGTTCTCTCATATATACACCATGTACACACACACAAAATGCTTGGACTCATCAAAAACTCAGCAAAATGAAAAAGTCAGATGTGACCATTGATTCATAATCTTTGTTGACCATCACTTCATCTCCTTGTACTCGCCACAAGAATCATGTACTTCTTAAGATAGCCAATGCCAACTTCCAACAGCTATCCCCAAAGTATCGAAGTATACTGTAAAAAAATATACATCAGCATGGCATGTATCCTCAAAATTATGAGGTATCATTCGCTAAGCCAGTATCTCTGGAACGGAGATCAACGGAATGATAGAGCTGAAAACTTAGTTAACCTGTTGACCTATATAATATTATAAGTAAATAACCATTTACATTATCAAAGTTACAATCCCGAAACGATGACATACACGTTAACCAGTTACAACGCATTGGTCCACGAGGTGTTCTCAACCGCGAAGTTTTGGACGTAAGACACAGTAGTAGTATTCGAAAACGTACTTGTCTATCACAAAGTGGTAAAAGTAAACAAGAGTTTTATACTCGGGCAAAATCAATAAAATATCTCGTACAGATATCGCATGTTCTGTAAATCAGTGAATTCTTGCTATTTTCAGAAAACAAATCCGCAGGAGGTTACAGGAAAATGCAGTCTTCCAGTCGTTATGAGCCGAAGCGATGCATGTTCTCTCACACAAATCTCTACCACTGGCCCTCAAAAGAATGTAAACTAGGGAAAAAGAAGTAAAAAGGAAGATCGTAAACTGTGCTAGAAAGATTCTCGACATCGCTGGCACTCACAGCTTGTTAGCTTTCTTGATCAATTCATCAGCGTCCCTTAGCTTGGCGTCCGATGCCATGTTTCCTTCTGTTTACGATCGCTTCCAAGTTCCCAGTGTACGCCTCTTAGTTTGCCGTGAAAATCTTGCGCTTGATTGATAATTCGACAAATGTGTGCTCTCGAAATGACATTCTCCCACAGAGTAGCGTAATGGAAGTTCTCGGCTCAAACCCCACTCCCCACTGTCCCAGTATATCGGGACGTTATCAGCGTAAGGGGTCCATGCCTCCGGTGGCTTCCTCTGCGCGAGGTTGAGGCCCGTCGTCTAAAGGTCGGTTCATACGAACAATAGTAGAGTCCGCAGCAACATAAGATGATCGTGTCATCGCATATGTCAACGATGCGAGTGTTTTCCGAACCTCCATGAAAAAAAAATAAAAAAATGATGCGAGTGTTTTACAATAAAGTTGTAGGTTGTGTTAACAAGAAGAGGGTAATAGACATTGTGAAATAGACAAAGTGGAAACAAATGAATTAAGAGTGGTTTCACATACTTCAAGAGATAGGGTGTTTTCACTAATCTCTTGAGACAAATGGATGAAACATGGAACATAATAAAAAGTAGTTGTCATTTTTATGTGAAAAGAGACTAGCAGTGGAACATTATTTAAAAGGTCTTCAATACCAAAACATGAATGTAATTTTATTTTAATTAAAAAGTATACCTATTATGGATGCACCATTTTTATGTGGAGAATCGAGCTCAAATGTTAGGGCTCTCAAATTTTATATGACTAGCATAAAGACACCATTATTATAACCTCCCAAAGTAAAAAAAGATGCCAAATGGAAGTACCCTAAAAAAAAGGGGGATGTGTCAAGTGTCCTCTAGATGATTCACGAGATCGCTCCAATTTTTAAATGCATAACATACTCCTTCAATTGCTGAAAGAGAAGCTTGCTCTTTTAGCTCTTTATCCTTTTCTAGAACAATATAGCCTTTGTAGAACAATATAGAAGTAGAGAAATACAAAGTTGTTCTTAGACCGAAGTTAATTTTCTTTTTTTGCTATCGCATTCTATAGTTGTCTTCAAGCAAGGCTTATTTTCACGTGATTGACTTTTATATCCTTGAATTTTTCCTAGGGCATAGCACAATTGATAGCCAACCTCCTTCATTTATGTTATCATTTATGGGATTATTGGATCTTATTCACGTAATGGTGACTTGTTACATATGTAAACATGTGACATTGACTTCATTATGGTTGGTAGATAGAGGAATTTGATGTCGTTTATGTTTTGATTATTGATTCAAGGATTATGAAGGCACGAGAGTTGCATAGTGACTCAAATTCATAGAGACACACACTCACACCCACACCCATACACAGATACACACACACACACACACACACATATATATATATATATATATATATATATATATATATATATATATATATATATATATATATATATATATATGTGTGTGTGTGTGTGTGTGTGTGTGTGTGTGTGATTTCGGAAAAAGTAGCGGATCCTTGAAAGTTTTTTTCCTTGTGAAAAGTGTATTTTTTGCTTTTCTTGTAAAAACACTTTTTCCTTTTTTATATAAAAAGGGTTTTCCATCTTTATTATAAAAAGCTAGTTTTTACTGATTAGAATTACTTAGAGATATGTGCTTTGAGACAAGTCTTAGGAAGCACATGAAGAAAGATTGTACCTAGTGTTGAGAATATGAGAATGCATCTTCCTTTTGTATCTTGGAGTCACTCCATTTCCATTTTATATTATATCATTTGTATTTGGGTAGTTTGCCATTTGTTTCTACCATTGTATTCATTCTCCTTCAAGGGGAATTATCCCACATGAGATGTACTTTGGAGAGCCGCTCTCAAATTTAGATAAAGAGGGCCTCTCCCCCTATTTGTACTTGGTTAGAAGTTTGAGGAGCCTACTCTATGCTCTTTGCAAGCTCATTTCTGATCCATGTGAGTTTACCCATTTCTTGGTCTACTCACTTTGAGTCTCTCACACTCTTTCTTTTGTGAGTACACTCTTGTTTTCATTTTGCTTCTGCACATGTACATTCTACATGGTATTAGAGTGATAGGTGGAGGTCTTGGTGGTGATTTTGGTGGTGGTGGTGGTCCTTGAGTTTGGTGATGTTGCTCTCCACCCATTTAGAGAAGCTTTTTGCCATCAATTTGCACTCTTTAGGCATCATTTTGGCCATTTTCCCACCCTCCCACCCTTCTTCTTCATCATTTTGTTCACCCTTTACCCCATTTTGGCTCCTAGTCACTATCGTTTGTGGAAACATTTACTGGTTGAAGTGGAGTTAATATTCAATCTCCTCATCGTTGATAGTGTTCATAAACACTATTTTGCATCCTTTCTAGTAGTATTTGTACCCTCATCTTTCTATGTTCTTTCACATGGATCATCGCCTAATCACTATTGAGACATGGGTTATAGAGAATATCGAGCAGTTACAAAGAATATCGGGCATTATAGAGAATATCGCAGAGAGAGAATAGCGGAGAGAGAGAGAGGCCTTTTTTGGCTATTTTCTTTTGTGGCAATGCAACTACCTCAAGTGGATCCAGATTCTGAGTGATCACATGATTTCTCTGAATGAATTCCAATCGCATGCGAAGGAATTGAGATTTGACATCAAACTCGACCCTTGATGGGATTCTCATTGAAAATTGAATTTCAAATGACATCAGTGATGATCTCAACCTCTTCAACTTCGTTGACTAGGCTATATATGATCGATTGTCTGCCATAGAACACCCAAATAAACGTGTGCTCTTACACTTATAATATCAAGGTTTTTATTGGCTTCTAGCTCTCTTAGTCATCGTATAGGGAAAGCCAAAGTTTGTATGATTTTAATCTCATTTTATGGACTTCACTAAGTTGTAAGATCAGGCCTTTGCCTTTCTTAGCCTATCCATAAGGGTTTATCTTTGTATATTTCCAAAGGCACTTACACTCTCCATATAACTCGATCTCTTTGCATAAGCTTTAACCCTCTCCCTCATGTCATTATTGTAACTTCCCAAGAGTAAGTGACACTATCTTGGCACTCAATTGGGAACCCTTCACAAGAGTTACTTTGTACTTCCTCAAGGGTTTCAACCCCCAACTTTGGCGCTTTGATTGGCCTTCATTGTATTTCTCACAAGGGCTTAGTTCACAACTATCAGGGGAGCACTACATTGTGCTCTCTGACTACACTAGACAAGATTTCAGAAATATACTTCATATTACAAGAACACCCACGTAGGGAAAATGATACAAGAATATGTGATTGATACAAGATGTCCCACAACTCGGGACTGATAGGTATGAATAACTCGACTAGAGATGATACAGGAGATCCCACAACCCGGGATCGTAAGTATGAAACAAGATATCTCGATTATGAGAACTCCCATTAGGGATATGAACTAGATAGAAGAAATAACTAGAAAGGATCTCGTACTATGAGATTACAACAGGACAAGCAAGGATGTCCACAATACAAGACTAGAAAAGACTAGAGCAAGAGACAAGACTAGAACTTGAACTGGAACTTGAAAATACTTACTTGGTGATCATGACCCCTTGAGCTCCCATGACTGGCATTGGCAAGACGGAGAATGAATGTGCCAACCCCTCCTTTTACAGGCATTCAAAGGTGGTGCTATATGGCGGTTACGACTTGATGATGTCATCATGATGTCATCGACTTGAAACAAGACCTCTCAGTGTCAAAATGCAGCAAATAAACAGTCCAACTTGGGGTTTTGCACGTTCCGGATGCAATGGTAGCATTAGTTTCTCCAAAATCTTAACCAATCATGACATATAGAAAGTGACATGGAATCTAATGTTTAAGATGGTTTTCTCTGTCTCCATGACATCACCTCCCCCTCAAGCGACGAGTTCCATGAGGAGCGGCCATGTTCTCTAGCTTAGGTTTCATTGGATTCTTCTTATGGAATTCATGAACCTTGATTTTGGCTCTCTAAAGATTGTGCTCTCTGACTATACTAAACAAGATTTTGGAAATATACTTCTGATTACAAGAACACCCATGTAGGGAAAATGATACAAGAATATGTGATTGATATAAGACGTCCCACAACCCGAGACTGATAGGTATGAATAACTCGACTAGAGATGATAGAGGAGATCCCACAAAACCAGATATCTCGATTACAAGAGCTTCTATCAGGGATATGAACTACATACAAGAAATAACTAGAAAGGATCTCGTACTATGAGATTACAATAGGACAAGCAAGGATGTCCACAATACAAGACTAGAAAAGACTAGAGCAAGAGACAAGACTAGAACTTGATTTGGAACTTGAAAGTACGTACTTGGTGATCACGGCCCCTTGAGCTCCCAAGACTGGCGTTGGCAAGATTGAGAATGAATGTGGCCAACCCCTCCTTTTATAGGTGTTCAAAGATGGTGCTATATGGCGGTTACGACTTGATGATGTCATCATGATATCATCAACTTGAAACAAAACCTCTCGGTGTCAGAATTCAGCAAATAGACAATCCATCTTTGGGTTTTGGCACGTTCCGGATGCAATGGTAGCATTAGTTTCTCCAAAATCTTAACCAATCATGAGATATAGAAAGTGACTTGGAATCTAAGGTTTAAGATGGTTTTCTTTGTCTCCATGAGATCACCTCCCCTCAAGCAACGAGTTCCACAAGGAGCAGCCATGTTCTCTAGCTTAGGTTTCATTGGATTCTTCTTATGGAATTCATGAACCTTGATTTTGGCTCTCTAAAGATTGTGCTCTCTGACTACGCTAGACAAGATTTCGAAAATATACTTTTGATTACAAAAAACACCCACGTAGGGAAAATGATACAAGAATATGTGATTGATACAAGACATCCCACAACTCGGGACTGATAGGTATGAATAACTCGACTAGAAATGATATAGGAGATCCCACAACCTGGGATCGTAAGTATGAAACAAGATATCTCGATTACAAGAACTCCCATCAGGGATATGAACTAGATACAAGAAATAACTAGAAAGGATCTCGTACTACAAGATTACAATAGGACAAGCAAGGATGTCCACGATACAAGACTAGAGCAAGAGACAAGACTGGAATTTGAACTGGAACTTGAAAGTACTTACTTGGTGATCACGACCCCTCGAGCTCCTAAGACTGCCATTGGCAAGATTGAAAATGAATGTGGCCAACCCCTCCTCTTATAGGTGTTCAAAGGTGGTGCTATATGGCGGTTACGACTTGATGATGTCATCATGATGTCATTGACTTGAAACAAGACCTCATGGTGTCAAAATTCAGCAAATAGACAATCGATCTTAGGGTTTTGGCACGTTCCGGATGCAATGGTAGCAAAGTTTCTCCAAAATCTTAACCAATCATGAGATATAGAAAGTGACATGGAATCTAAGGTTTGAGATGGTTTTCTTTGTCTCCATGACAACAACACCATTTGGCACAAAGTGCCCCATTCATCTTTTGTACCATCAGATAATATAAGAAAGAAGTTTGTTTGTGTGCATTTGTGGGTTGGAGGCTAGTCTACCCACCCACAAGGTTTCTTAAGTTCCCAAGCCTACTCTAAGGCTACCTTGTGTGTGATGGGCTACTCTAAGCCCCCCCTCCAAGGAGTCTTTCTCGCATCAAGTGTAGCGCTATTCTAAGCCCACTCTCTCCAAGGTGTCTATCTCAATTTTTGGTTCAAGTGTAGGGCTAGTCTAGCCTCCCCCCCACACAACTCAATTTTGTGCCAAATTTTTTACTTCATCTTTGCAAGTGTGGTAACTTCGATAGCAACCATGTCAATGATTTCAAACGCAATGACCTCTAGTCAATTGTATTTACCCTCCTTTACACCAATATTCATGCCAAAAGATGAACGACTCAATGGCACAAATTATAACCTATGGAAGTTCACCATTAGCGCCTATCTCTATACAAACTTAATGTACGAGGTAGTTGAAGGAATAGAATGAGAGCCCAATAAGGAAAGTGATCTAGGAGCTTTGAATGTGTGGAATGTAAAGGACAAGTGAGCCTTAGGCCAATTACTTTTAGCTTGCAATGAGTTGAACAAAGGCCATATTACCTCTTGTAAAATCTCCTTTGAAGCTTGGAAGATCCTCCAAGATTTGTATGAAGAGAAAATTCCTTCCATGATTTATACTCTAGAGGCTGAATTTCACAATCTCGCTATACGTCCACAAGACACCATCACAAAAGTGATAGCCCAATTCAAAGATTACCAAAGAAGTTGGCACTTTGTGGACACAAGATCTCAAGTGAAGACATGGCCATTAGGTTACTCAACAAGATTCCTTGGTCCTATGAGACCTTTGTGACCACTCTATACAAAAGAGGTCAAGAACTCACTTGGGAAGAAGTTAGAGGTTGTTGCTTCTTCATGACTCTAGACAAAAGACCCAAGCTACCCAAGAAACAACTATGAAGGCCAAAGCTACCTTCGACAAGACTAAAGGTAAAAAAGGTGATCAAGAGTCTAAAAGGGAAGAAGAAGTTCACGTGCAATTTTTGTGGCAAGCCTGGACACATCGAAAAGTATTGCTTGAAGAAGAAGAACAAGGATAAGCGATTGTTTGATTTCTCACTATCCATCACAATTACCACTTTTTAGAGGATATTTATACTCTAGTATGTTGATATATTTCGGTAATGATGTGTTTGAACACACTAGGACCGTCGGGGTAGCTTTTTCCCTCTTTAGGAGGTTTTTTCCCCCAACTTGTATATATGCATGTAGCCCTAACGAGCTACTTATCTTTGTACATTCTAGTGGTAATACATTCAGTATTGTGTGTTGTGCTCCAAGATTCTTCTTCTTCCTTATGTTGTTTGCATGCTTCCGCATGCATCTAACTCCAACAATTGGTATCAGGGCAGGTCGCCGCTTCATCTAGGGTGTCATCAACACCTCTTTGATCGCAATCTTAAATTCGCACAAAATTTGGTGAACATACTCAGCTCATTTTGGCCTTCGAATGCACTATTGCAGTGCTTGTGCATTGCTATTTCATCTTTTTGTGACAAAGATATATAAAGGTTTCGGTTCGCCAGTATAAGCGTCTCGAAGTCTGCTACATGTTTAGCAGAACCTGTCAGGGTAGTTATGTTCAACTTTTTCAGATACAGTCATTTTTCTGCATCAGGGTATTTTAGTCAATGGCCATGGCTGAAAGAAGTCATGTATTTTGTATGTTGGCTTTTGAGGATAAGCTAGACAATACCAATTACCCATCATGGGCTTATATGATGCGACATGTATTAGTTGCAAAAGGACTATGGAACATTGTGCAGGGTGTTGAAAACCGTCCTATTACACTTGCAAATATAGGTATTGAAGCTGATGCAGATGGGCATTGAAGATGCTGATATTCTTTAGATTCATGTTCGTGTTGCGGTTCCTATTGCACCTACTATAGAGAAAATTTGTTTGGATGGTAGAGATGCTCAGGCGCATGCATTGATAGCATTGTCTATCAAACATTCCATTATTCCTCACATTCGCTCTTGCAGAACAGCTAAGGATGCTTGGGATACACTTACCACATTGTACCAAGCTAGGATTGAGGCTCATGTTGCTTACCTCCAAAAATAGTTGGAGAGTGAGCATATGAATGAAGGTGATTATGTGGATAGTTTTCTGACAAAGATCAAAGATTTGAAGGAACAATTGATTTCTGCTGATGAAGTTATAACAAATAGCTCACTTGTGCAGGCCGTTTTGAATGGTCTTCCTGATTCATATCAGAGTTTTGCTTCTGCTCTTCATTTGATGATGAAAGGCAATACAAATGCCTTGTCATTTGAAGAGTTAGTTTCTATTCTGTTGCAAGAAGATTAGCCTAGGCAAAACAGGTCCATTATGTGTGTTGTAGATCAAGCTTTCCTAGCTAGTAAGGGCAAAGGTAAATGAAGCTCATCTACTAGTAAGCAGAAATTTGCAAATGCTGCACATTTGAAGAAGGAAGACAAAGATGAGAAGAAATCAGAAAAGATGAAATTCTTTTGCAACTACTATAAAGCAAATGATAATGTCATTAAGAGCTGTCCAAAACTGGCTGCTAAAGAGGCAAAGAAGAAAGAGGCCAGAATGGTTGTTCTTGAGGCCTCTACACCGAAAACAGAGTCTGCTAATCTTGTGCAGAATGAAGAACGGGCATTTACTACTATTTGCAGTTTTGAACCATCTTCTCATGAGTAGTGTATGTCTGCAATAGACTCAGATGTTTGGTATTTTGATAGTGGGACAACCAAACATATTACCTCAGTGCAAACTTTGTGTGACAATAAATTAGATGCACCTCTCTCATACCGTTCTCGTTCAGGCTCTCATAGTGCCTCTTTTGGATCAGATTGCTATCCTATGGCTGCCTCTAGTCTCTGTGATGAGAATGAGCCTGTTTCATTTGATGAAGCACAAAATTATGAACATTGGATGGTTGCAATGCAATCTGAATACAATGCTATCATGGAAAATGGTATCCGGCTTTTATGTGACTTGCCTCCTAGCAAGAAGGCCATTGGCGCTAAGTGGGTATACAAGCTGAAGCATAAACCTGATGGAACAGTTGACAGGCATAAAGCTAGGCTTGTTGCAAAGGGTTATGTGCAGGAAAGAGGCATTGATTTTGATGAAACCTTTACTCCTACTTGCCGAATGACTACTATTCATAGCATCTATGCACTTGCAGCTCATCATGGTTGGAATGTACATTAGTTGGACATTAAAACAACATTTTTGAATGGTGACTTGCATGAAGAATATGTTTTTCAGCCCCATGGCTTTGTGCAAAAAGGGCATGAAAACTAAGTGTGCGCGTTAAAGAAGGCATTATATGGTTTAAAGCAAGCACCATGTGCTTGGTATAAAAAGATACATGCTTATCTGATTGCACATGGTTTTTAGAATAGTCCAACGGAAAGCACCTTATATGTTAAGCGTCCGAATGACGTGCTTCTAATCATTGTGGTGTACATTGATGACATGCTGCTCACTAGTCGTCATGAGAAGCATATTGCTAATTTTAAGGCTGATTTACATGCCTCATTTGAGATGTCTGATTTGGGGCATTTCCATCATTATTTGGGCATTCAATTTATGCACGTTGATGGTGGAATGGCTTTGTGTCAAACAAAATGTATTGACACATTATTGTAGCATTTTGGCCTTGAAGACTATAATCCTATTGCCACTCCTATGGAGACAGGTTTATGATTGAGTCTTCACGATGTTGAAGATGCATTTGATGTTGTTCTCTATCAGCGGGCTGTTGGATGCTTGATTTACTTATGCATTACTCGGGCAGATATTCACTTTGTTGTCTCACAGATGAGCGGGTTTATGCATTGCCCAGGTGTCAAGCTATATAGTATCCATAGACAACCCCCGAGCCTCATGTTCTTAAACTGGAATATATCTTGACCAAGTCAAATTCAAAATGAAAATCGTCTAGCTTAGGACACTTTTCTCAAAGATTTGAGTTAAAAGTCTTGAGTTAAAAGTCTTGGGTCATCAAGTATTTGACTCATAGCAAGTTTATATCTTAGAAGTTTGAATTAGTTATACAGGTTTTTAGATATTTCCTTTCGCTTTCCAAATATTTTGGAATTGACTCAGATATGGTATCTGATTCCTTTCGCAAAACACCAGGGTTAGCCAATTAACTTGAGTTAGAAGGCTTAGAGTTCCTTGGGCAAAACTCTCTCCCCATGCTCCCCATGGGGATTGAACCCAAGAACTCCTCCTTCACAACCTTGAGACTTAACCACTAGGCTAAGTGGATTACTTGTTTAAGAGAGCACATGGACTTATGCTTAAGTCTAGCCTCAAGATCTTTGGCCATACACATGAGTGACCAAACAGTGTTTGATTTCAGATCTGTCTGAACTGGTCGGACCCTTAGATCATAGACTTACTTTATTACAATCTCCCACTTAAGGGTCAATGTGACTGTAAGTGGTAACACATACAAAGAATGATATAGGACTATATATTAATGTACACAAAGAGTCTGAATCTCAACCCATACCAATCATCCTACACCAACTGCCTCAAACAAGGTGTATCCATGCACCTCAAACTACTCTAGACTCATATCAACAAGAGTCGAACTGACATTTGACTGATGCAAGAGCTGATGAAGTTCTTGCAAATCTCCCACTCACTCTATGCCTATGTCAATCATCGAATGACTGACAACTCCAAGTGCAAATGCTCTAATAGCAACTATAATGTTTGGTCTCAAGCATAACAACTCATACATCATACTCCCAAATCTTGATGACACCTATGCTATCTTGATTAATCTATCTTGGTTTTCATAACATACTCCATAAAAACCACATGAGGGTTACCTATAATGCATTTAGTTTATGGGTGATATAGGTGATGACCTTTGCTCTCAAAACTGTATCCAACAAAAATACATTTCATAGCTTTATCATCCAATGTTTTGCATTTTTGCTCATCTCTAATGCATATGCCAAACAAATGAAAACACATAGATGAGAAACATATATCTTTCCACCATGTGAAGCTTTATAAGGAGTGTTGACTCTAATGCTTTTGTAGGAAGCTTGTTCATTAGATATGCAAAACACAGTGCAACCTCAAGCCAGAAACTATGAGGTGAAGCATAGATTTTGACTATACACCTTGCCATTTCCATGAGAGACATGTTTTCCCTCTCTTCAACACCATTCTATTATGATGTGTATGGAACTATAGACTGGTATATTTCCCACACTTATCCAAAAATGCATTGAATTAAGAAGATACATACTCCCCAACTCAATCAAAATCGATGGTGCCCATTTTACATGTTGATAGATTTTCCACCTTAACTAGAAATTATTTGGACCACATAAATACCTTGGACTTTGACTTTAATTGATAAACCCATGCATGCATGGAAAATCATCAATAAAGGCACAAAGTAAAGGTAATTACCAAAAGATGGTGTTTGCATAGGACCACAAACATCATTATGAACAACTTGCAATTTTCCATTTATCTCTTAATTTATCATCTTTGGGAAATGAAGGATGTTGCATCTAACCCAAAATAAAGCCCTCACATACATGTTTGGATGGATCCTCCAGTTTAGGCAAATAAGAAATCATACCAAACTTTTGCAAGCATAATAAACTAGACGAAATGTGCATGTTGAAGTTTTGAATGCGAAATGCATATAGATCATGTACTACAATGTGAGGAGATGAATGGGTGGTCAGTGTAGAGATGAGATGATCTTGGTAAAAACCCACTCTAGAATAGACTGTTGGGTGTGTGAAGGAGTGCATGAGACACACAAGAAGCACAAATGGAGCAAGACACGTAGAGAAGACAGATGGCTGGAATAGCTTTGTCTATTGACGATGATCAAAACTAAAGTGAGAGCTAAATAATATCCCTAAGTACAAAGTACCATCACATATAAATGTATCAACTATGTGGTAACATGGGGAAAAAACCTCTAGCCAACACTAGAGTAAAAAGTGCCCATGTATAGGGAAAAGGTTCACATCAAAGCTACTCGGGGAACACATAAGTGTAACAAAAACCCCTAAAGCAAATGATGTGAACACATAAAGGGAGTGACAGATCAACCTCCACAAGGTCATAAGCCTAAAGCTTTGCGAAAAGCTTCAAACTTTTCACGTGGAAGAGCTTTGGTGAATATGTGTGCCACATTATCTTATGTAGGCACATATATCAAATCAATATCTCCTGCATGAAGGTGCTCTTTCACAAAATGATAATGCAACTCAATATGTTTGGTCCGTGCATGAGACATTGAGTTTCATGCAACAACCAATGCACTTTGACTATGAATGAGAATATGCACAATAGCATCATTCTCCATGCAAGGATCCATCAATAGGTGTCTCAACCATATATACTCCATTGTAGCTGTGAAAATTTCCCTGTACTCAGCTTCACAACTCGATGTCACCACACCAACCCAATCGCTATATGTAAAAGCATGCAAGCATGGCTGAATATCTCTTCCATAAAAGAGACCTAAGCTCAAAGTGCCTTTGAGATATCTAAACACATGTTTCACTGCTTGCCGATGCTTAGTGCCAGGGCTATGCATGAATCAACTCAGCTGGGAAACTGCATACTATAAATCCGGCCTATTGCATGCATATATAAGACATCCCACAACTTGCTGATAAATAGAAGTGTCAAATGCATCACTAGAATCCTCAACTGAGAACCTAAATCGTATCTCAACTAGTGTGGAAAATGGCTTGCAATCCTCAAAGTCAAAAAATTGAAGTAGTTTTTCAACATAATTTGCTTGATGCATAACAATTCCCCCCTCAACGGATACAAATTGGATGCCAAGATAGTAGCTCAAAAGACCAAGATAAGTGACATCAAAAGTATGCTGCAAATCAGCCATAAGAATGTCAAGTTTTGCATCACATGACTGAGTCAAGAGTAGGTCATCGACATAAAGAACATGCATTGTAAGATCAACCCCATCTTTGCATACATAGAGTGTGCTTTCAATTCGACTACATGTGAAGCCAAGAGAAATCAAGTGCTTATGGATTTTGTCATACCATGCACGAGCTTGCTTGAGGCCATACAAGGCTTTATGCAAGCAACAAACCATATGCTCTTTCCCTTTCATGGAAAATCCTGGAGGTCGCTTCACATAGACCTCTTCTTGCAAATCACCATTCAAGAAAGCTTTTTTTATGTCCACCTGATGTACTTTCCAATCTTGATGGGCAACCAATGCAACCATGGTACGAATGGTAGTCATGAATGCCATATTATTGCACATATCCTTTGGCAACCAATCTAGGTTTTTAGCGATCAATGTTACCATCAGACTTTCTCTTAATCTTCTAAACCCACTTTGTACCAATGGCATTTTTTCCTTTTGGTAATTCACATAGCTCCCAAGTATCATTCCTATGTATGGAATCCTTTTGATTGCATAGCACTCATGCATTGTGGATCCTCACATGCATCTTCAAAAAAAAGTGGCTCTTCATTACATGCTGTTGCAATAAGAGAATAATCTACAAAATTACTTGATGCATGGCGAGAGCTTGAGCTTGTTCTACCAAGTAAAGGTGCACTCAATTTGTTGTCCTGCAAAGTTTGTTTCAACCACTTTGGCATAGTTTGTGCACTCTTGATAGACATGCATTCATTATGTAATACATCTTCAACGTTTATATCATGCATGGGCTGAATTTCATGCTCATTTTCATCCATATTTTGATGCAAATGTTAAGTCATATGTGGTTGGAAATTTCCAGCAATTTTGATAATTTTTGGCTGAAAATTTTCAGCCATGTTTGGCTGGAAATTCTCTACATTTTTAGTTCTATTTTGCTGGAATTTTTTAAACCTTTGAGCCTCAGTTGGCTGGTTTACATGGCCATAGTTAAGCGCACCGCTTTAGAACAAAGGCATGAGTGTATCAAACACATCTTATGAGCTAATTGTTGGCTGTTTTTTGCATTCAAATAGAGGGAAATTTAAATTTTCAACAAATACCACATCTCGACTCACAATACTGGTGTTCATCAATGGATGGTACAGATGATATCCCTTACTTTTAGCACTATAACCAACAAATATACATTTCTTTTCCTTGTCATCAATTTTGTGATGTTGTTGTGATGGCACAAGAGCATATGCCAAACAACCAAACACGTGCATATGACTAACCATAGGCTTATGTCCATTCCAAGCCTCATAAGGAGTGATGACTCACAATGCTTTTGTAGGGTAGCAATTCAACACATAGTTTGCACACATGATCGCTTCCATCCAAAACTTATCAAGAAGGTGCATTCCTTTAACCATACATCGTGCCATTCCAAGGAGAGTTCTATTTTTATGCTTTGCAACACCATTTTGTTGATGTGAATATGGCACTATACATTGGCATGAAATACCTCTTTCACAAAGAAAAACATCAAACTCATGTGACATGTATTCACCACCACAATCTGTGCATAGAGTCAAAAGTGTATTTGAAGAAAAATTTTCAGCCATAGCTAAAAATAGCGAGTAGCATCATCAATGAAGGTAACAAAATATACATGCTCCCAAAAGATGGAGTCTTGACGGCACAACATACATCACTATGAACAAGCTACAATTTTCTTGTACTGTGTGTATGACTATCTTTTGGAAAAGAAGCACGATGCATTTTTCCAAGAATGAAACCTTCACATGCATGCTTTTCAATGGACTCAAGTGTTGGCAAACCAATAACCATGTCCTTGTTTTCCAAGTAAAGCAAACTATTGAAGTTCAAGTGACCAAAACAAGCATGTCAAAGCTCCATTTCAGCCATGGAAGAAATATGAGAAACCAAGGCATTTGAGGTAGCCCTCTTGTATGTATCCATGCAATACAAACCATTACATAATGTATCGGACATCACAATAATATCACCATTGTTGAAATCATGAACCATACACTTATCATCAACAAAGTTTACATGAACTACAACTTCGGCAATCAAAAGGAATTGAAATTAAGTTCTTCTTGATATCATGCACATATAATGCATTTTTCAAGAGAATCATGCCTCCATTTGCAGCCATAAGCTCAATTCCCCTACTCCAATGATAGGATAAGAGGCATTGTTTGCTTACACCACATGTCCTCCTTTAAGTGCATCTTGCAAAGATGCAAAAAACCTTTTGCATGAAGTTATGCACTTTGAAGCGCCACTATCAAAGAACCAATCCGAATCAACATCACTCACAACCATACATTTAGAATGCAAAGATGCATCATAATGACATGTAACAACACATGCCAAAAATCTTGAGCCATGTTAGATTCATCATTCTTTGCATTTGCTAAATTTTTAGCAATAGATATGTTGGATTCCCTCTTCTTTTCATTGCGCTTAGCAAGCTTTCTACACTCATCAATAGTTATGACCAGCCTTTCATCAATATTTGCATCTCTTCTTCTTTTGAAAATCAGCATCATTAGAGGAATGAGTGGAAGAGGAAGGTTGAGGCTTTGGTTTTGATGAACCCAAAGCTGAACCATATTTGCTTTTCCCTTTTTGTGAGATAGCAAGTGCTTGTGTTCCCTCTACCTATTCACTCTAGATTGCTCTTCTTGCAAAAGAAGAGACACAACCTCATCAAATGCATACATATTGGGATCCCATTTTGCAACCAAATGGAGTGTAGTAGCAAAGCTTTGAAAAGATTTTGACGATCCTTTCAACAATGTAGAGATGAATGATGCATCTGGAATAATCTCTTATATATTTGTAAATTGCTCTTTCAAGTCCTTGATGCATGTCACATACACATCCACAGACTCATTTTCAGCCATACATAAATCCTCAAGTTACTTCCTCAAGTATACAACACATGCTTCATTACACATGGCATACAAAGAAGCAAGAGTGCCCATGCCTGTCTTGATGTAGAACATGATCGAATGTGTGGAACTATATGGCGCTTCACAGAAAGCACAATCAGCACATGAGTGAGAATCTTTTCCATCCCATCTAAGCTGCTCCTGTGTAGGTCAAGAAGGAGTAACCACTATAATTGAAGAAGAATCTCCATCTGTTACAATAGATTGTGAAGTAGAAGAACCTGCAGGTCTTCAATCCACATTTGCCACTATGTTCCAAAGTTGTTTTGCAACAAGAACATGCTTCATCATGTAAGACCACATTGGATAGTTGGTTCCATCAAAGTTATCTTCAACTTGAAGCATGCCAAACAAGTCATTGCTGCCCGCCATTTCACTAAAGAACAAGAATGTGACAAAATCTTTACTTCAACGAAAGCTGAAATGAAAGTTGAGATTTCAACTCACAAATTGTCACTTTGATGGTGATTTTGACTTCATGAATGGTTTCAAAATGGGGGTAGAACTCCAGTGCAACTATTGGAATTTTTGCCTAGATACCAAAATTCATTGTTCTATGCTTCGAAGTCGTTTTGCACTATTAAAAGTGCACACGCGCTACGATGAGAAAAACAAAAACTTGAGAAAGAGCTGAACCTGCTCTAATACCACTGTTAGGTGTGTGAAGAAGTGCAAGAGACACACGCGAAGCACACACAAGGAGCACAAATGCAGCAAGACACATAGAGAAGACAGATGGCTGGAATTGCTCTCTCTATTGACGATGATCAAAATTGAAGTAAGAGTTGAATAATATCCCTAAGTACAAAGTACCACCACACATGAGTGTACCAAGTATGTGGTAACATGGGGGAAAAACCTCTAGCGAGCTCTAGAGTAAAAAGTGCCCATGTATAGGGAAAAGGTTCACGTCAAAGCTACTTGAGGAACACATAAGTGTAACATAGACTTGATAACTTCAAAGACCCTTAATAGACTCCTTAGACACCCAAAATATTCATTTCGACTACTATAATACTTTGGGGCATCATTCCTAAAGCTCCGTGTCAAAACAGATGAGTTGTGAATACAATGCACCTTGACAAAACCTTCTATTTATGGAATAAGGCTCTTAGTATTTTACTCAATACTCACAAGCTAGTAGAAATTGACCCAAGAACTTTTGCATACTTTCAAATGAAATGTTAAGCAAGTTATAAAAATTGATTTAATGAACTTAGGATGACCACACATAGAGCAATGTGCACAAGAAGTCTGGGGGCAATCCTAGTTTTTCATGAAGGAGATGTCACATAGATTTACTTAAACTCAAGATCTTTGAATTCAATTGTTATGAAAATTTGTAGAAATTCTTAGTACAGTTCTATCTTAGTGTTCCAATTGATGGATTGGATAATGAGTACTCACACACAGAGAAATGACTCAGATAACTTATAGACTTACTCAATGTATTGTAATAGAAACAACGATGCACAAATCAATAGGATTGAAGTATAAAATGTATTGTTAATGGACATATGATACAAAGAGAGTATTGATGATTTCTCTAACTTTGAGGTAGTAAAATGCTCACTCAATGAGAGTGTGTTGATCAACTCTAATCTTTGTATACCCCGTGACTCAAAGCATATTGTTTTTATACACTTTTTGACTTGATCATTATTGGAGATTCCACCTAAAAGTGATCCTGAACTTTAGGGGATGATTTAGGATTTGGATTTAAAAATAATTTATGTTTTTTGGCTCCCACTAAATCATGAGATTCTCTCCATTCTTCACTTTTATCTTTGACTAAGATAAGCTTAAATATTTAACCTTTGAAGCCTTCAAAACATATGATGAAATGAAAGTACATATATGCTTCCTGAATCAAAAGAAGTTCAATGTTCATTTAGCCAAGCACTTAGACTTGTTCCATGCACCAACAACTCCCCCTCAAGCCTTTCAATCTGTCAATACTTCTTGAAGTCCAATCATAGGTTTGAAATTATTTAAGTTTACTCTATCCAATGCCTTGGTCATCATATCTGCACATTTTTGTTGAGTAGATACATATGAGAGCTCAATTTCCTTGCTTGTGATTTTCTCCCTAACATAGTGATAATGGAACTCTATGTGTTTGGTCCTAGCATGATAGATTGGATTTGTTGCAAGATAAAGTGAGCTAATGTTATCTCCAAAAATGCGAGCAGTAGAGGTCTCGAGGCCTAAATCTAAGTACAAGGTCTTCATCCAATTGCATTGGATAATCCTCCATATTCACCCCGAGTTGATAAAAGTGCAACAATAGGGTGCTTAGTTGATGAACATGAAATAATCTTTATACCTACAAAAGTGAGATATCCTAAGTACTTCTCCTATCATCTTTAGAACCTACCCAATCTACGTCAACAAATAATTTTATGTCTATATCAAAAGTATAATATAAACCTTCATTAATGATACCCTTCAAATATTTGAGTTTCCTCTTGGCTTCTTCCATGCGAGGTTTCCTAGGAGTGTGCATAAATTGACCTCATAACACTTACACTATAGCAAATGTCTACTCTAGTCATTGTGGAATAGTTCAAACTACCCAATAAACTCTGATAGCTTGTTATGTTTTGATTGAATTTCCTTCATGAGCACTTAACTTCAAATTCATCTCCATGGGTGTACGTGCAACCTTGGAATTCTCCATCTTGAACTTGGAAAGCATATCATTGATGTATTTCCTTTGAGTAAGATACATATCCGTTTCTATGTATACAACTTCCAAACCTAGGAAGTATGTGAGTTGCCTTAGGTCACTAATCTTGAATTCATCCTTCATTTGTAGCTTGATCCTTCTAATGACTTCAACATCATTACCTATGAGTATTATATCATCTACATATACACAAAAGTATATGACTTCTGCTTGATTCCTCTTAATGAAGAGTGAAGGAACTGCTTTGCTAACCATGAATCCTTTGTCCTACAAATAGGTGAAAAGCCTAGGATTCCAAGCCCTTGGGGCTTGCTTCAAACCATATAAGGCTTTCCTTAACTTGCATACATGTTCATGAAAGTGTGAATCTTGAAACCCAAGGGTTTGAACCATATATACATGTTCAAATATCCATTCATTTAGAAATGCACTCTTTACATCCATTTGGTAGATCTTCCAATTTTTTGAAGCTGTAATGCTCATACGCACTCTGGTTGTTGGCATCTTTGCCACATGTGAGAAAGTCTCCTCATAGGAAATTCCTTGGGTCAGACCATACCCATTAGCCACAAGTTTAGCTTTATACATGTTGATGGTTCCATTAGAGGTCTTCTTTACTCTGTATATCCACTTAGATCCAATGATCTTCATAGATGAGGTCTTGGGCACTAACTCCCAAGTGTGATTTCCTTGCAAGGCTTCAATTTCTTCTTCCATGGCATTCATCCACTCTGGTTTCTTCTTTGCCACCTCATAAGATGATGTCTCCTCATAGTTTACATCATGTGGTAAATAGATAGAGTGTTTAGTTAACCAATGATGTATCGTTGCCATACCCTTCTCTCTTCTTCTTCTCCCTAGTAGATCTTCTGATGGTTTGTTGAGAGGGTCCTACCACATCCCTCAACTCCTGCACCTTAGCCTTGCCTATGGAGTTCCATGAGTTGATTTCTCTCCTTGGAATGTTTTGATAATCTTCATAATCACTTGATGCTTCAAGTATGTGTGCATTCTTGCTTGAGAGAGTTGGAAAGTCTTCCTCTAGATCATATGGTAGCTTAATCGTCTTACAATCATCTTCAAACCATGATTTGTTTACATCAAACACAACATATAAACTTACTATAAAGGCTTTATTGCTAGGATTATATAGTCTATAACCTTTTTGATTAAGGTGAGAGCCTATAAGCACACACTTCTTTGCCGTAGGGTCTAATTTACCTCTTATATGTGAAGGTATGTGTGCATATGTAATGCACCCAAAGATCTTGCAATGATCCAAGCTTGGTCTTCTTCCATTCCAAGCTTCATATGGAGTTGTACCATCGAGAGCCTTTGATGGTAATCTTGTTATCAAATATGCAACAATAGATATTGCCTCTACCCACAAGTAGTTTGGTACCTTCTCCTCATTCAACATGGACCTTGCAATCTCCACAATGGTCCTATTCCTTCTCTCTACCACTCCATTTTTCTCAAGAATGTACTAGTAGTTATTCCCCATTTGATTCCTCTATCTTGGAGATAGAAATCAATTTCATGGGAGAAGTGTTCTCCCCCTCCATATCACCTTATTCTTTTTAGGGTTTTACCTATTTGATTCTCCACAAGAGCTAAATATTTCTTAAAGCATGAAAACACTTCATCTTTATGCTTCATGAAGTACACAATAGTCCATCTACTACAATCATCTATGAATGACACATTATACCTTGATCTTGAGATTGAAGGTTCTTTGCTTGCCCCCAAATGTACTATCCTCTTGATGAATCCCTCCATTTTGGAGTAGTCTCTACACGCAATTCTAGAGAAGAAGAGCATGGAGATCGAACTATGCATGACCGCCCAACCATGTGGTGTCCTTCTCATATATCTCTCTCTCTCTCATTACCCATAAAGGGCAATGCTCAAGCTATCTCATATGGGTGCCACTTGGCACTCATGTGAGTATCATACTCAACAAGTGTAAGAGGGGGTTCTCACCTCTAACTCATAACCAATATGTGATACTCCATGTAACATATCCTTCCCCTTAGTTCCATTTTTGTCCTCAAAAATGGTATTGGAAGGTCTGATAGAAAGAGAGAAATAATAGAAACACCACTCCCACTATATCCCCATGTGTCAAAACACATGGTCATATCTCCGTATCGTCCCCCTTAAGAAAACTCTTGGGAAGGTAATCTAAAATTGCGAGATCGTCTTTGAAGGGTGCTAACCCTCTCCCATGTGGCACTATCTTCCGAACTGTCTTTCCACTTTACTAGACACTCTTTATATAAGTGACTTCTCATCCGTTTCTCTCGAGTGCGTAGTATGCTCTCAGGCGCATGTGGAATAGATTGAATAGAAATAGGCTCTACTATCTCACTATCTGGAATGATTGTTAGATTCACCCAACCTTTTCTTAAGCTGACTAACATGAAAAACTGGATGGATTTGACTATTCTCTGGAAGTTGGAGCTGGTAAGCCATCTTTCCTATCCTTTTAAGTATTTGGAAAGGTCCACAATACCTAGGGGATAGTTTTTGACAAGGTCTTGTCTTCATGGTTTCAGATCTAGATGGAAATCTAAGATAAAGCTGCTCTCCTACCTCAAAGTTGATGTCTCTCCTTTGAGGGTCAGCATAGGCTTTAGCCATATCCTGAGCTCTCCTAATGCTGTCCTTAACAAGCCTAAGCATATCGTTCATCTCTTCCAAGAAGTCCTTTGCAGCTTGAACTTTCTCATTCTGCAATCCTACTGCATAAGGGACTCTTGGCTAGAATCCCTACATAAGCATAAATGGAGTATGCCTAGTGGAAGAGTGCTTGGCACTATTATATGCAAACTCTACTATAGGTAAGTACTCTTCCCAATTAGTGTGCCTTTCATTCACATATGCTGGAAGCATATCCTCTAGGATTTGGTCAACCCTCTCTGTTTGCCCATTTGACTGTGGATGCTCGACCATACTCATGCTAAGTTTCGTGTCCAACCTTTTGAAGACCGCTCTCCAAAAGTGGCTAGTAAACTTCCTATCCCGATCAGAGACTATGTCTAAAGGAAACCATCCTCAGTGGAAACCCATATATCACAATCCCCATTCTCTATGGCTTCCCAAATCTTGGAATATGCAAGATCAAGCCTACATTTCCCTCTAATGGACTCAAGTAGCTCACTAGTGATCTGAGTAAAACTCAATCCGTTGAGCATAGGCATGCGGCTAAGTGAATCAGCCACTACATTAAACTTTCCCTTCCTATACCTAAGCTCATAATGAAACTCTTGAAGGGTCTCTGCCCATCGGGCCTTATGACCTTTAAGGTCTATTTGATTAGAGAGCCACTTAATGCTCTCTTGATCAAACACTATCATAACTTTGGCGCCATATAGATAATGATGCCACTTCTTCAAAGCATGGACAATTGCATACAACTCCTTCTCAGAGATGGAGTAATTCTTCTGAGCTAGTTCTAGTTTCTTACTCTCAAAAGCTATTGGTCGACCATCCTGAACTAAAACCACTCCTATAGAAAAATTCACTTGCATCAGTCTCAACCACAAAGGGTTTGTTGGGATCTTCTATATGTAAAAGTGGAGCTGTAGCGATTGCTACTTTTAATCTCTCCATGCTTTGCTTCTGTTCATCTCCCCAATGAATACTCAGGTGGGGTGCCCTTCAATTGATGCAAATCATGCCACTTTTGTAAAAAAGTGTAGATTTCATCCTTATTTCTATCTCAGTCATCCCCTCGTAAAAGTAGGTGGCTTTAAGTCTTTCAGGAGGGGAGCTTCCCTAGAGCTCTCTCCTTTGTGCTTACTAGGAAAAGAAGAATCTTTCCTAGTCATCTCTAGAGGAAGAGTAGGAGTTTCTCTTTCCTTCTTAGTTAGGAAAGAGGTGAGACATGTGTCTCAAGTGAGATCATTTGAGACTTAAGCTGCTGAATGAGAGATGTGATGCTACCTATGTCTCTCTCTAGCTTAAGGGTCTATTCCTTTAAGTCTGCAAATTGGTTATGAGTAACAAACTCATCCAAAAGTTCCTCATAGATATATTCTTCTTGTTGAGGCTCTTTTTCCTCTAGTTTTTCCTCTACTTCCTGCCCAATTTCTACCTCTTCCATCCTAAGGTCAGGATCCTCTAGTTGTTCTTTAGATTGAGAAGTGCATTCTACTAATTGTTTCCTTTGGACTCCATGTTTCACTCCCCCCTGTTTTCTAACTAGAGTATGTGAAAAGAATGGAAGTAAACTTTAAATATGCAAGAAGAAGAGAAATATAACACAAGATCACTTCCCTGGTACAAAATGAAGCTACAAAAGCAAAATCCAAGCAGTCTTTGAAGCATGAAGGTGCTGATCTTCAATCCTCGCTAGACCCAAACAAAAATTCGAAATGTCCGATTGGCCCGAGGAGGTTCTAGTCACCAAAAACCGTCAAGAATGATGCCAAAATCACATAGCAATAGCCCCAAATGGGCAAACCGAGTCAAACTAAAGCACTTTTGAATTTTGACAATCCTTGGCAGTAAAAAATAGGTAGCCAAGCACCTGTACTTCAAAGATATGGAGCTATCCCAAGTGAAAAAAGTTGATTTGGACGCCAAATGATGAAAAACTAGGCACAAGAGTGGTCGCCTAGTTCTTGCTGAAGCACTGCAAAGGGATTTTGGTTGACCAACTCTTGTCCAAATCAAACATCATCTATTGCAAAGTGAAGCTTAGGAGCAGCTTCATAATGTGACAAGATTTTTGAAATTAGACGTCCTATCACCAAGCTATGGTGCGGAGAAGATGGGTATGTCAAGGATAGACTGTGGGAAAGAAATCTTCATAAAGTAGTGACTTTGGGAGCTCAAAACTGAGAATGTGAAGGCTTTTTGAACATGCTACTGACCTATATCCTAAGTCCACAACGCATTTTACATGTGTGCATCATTGTTTTCCCAAGGCCTTGATCTAAAGCATGGCTTTTCTCCCCCCCAAGCTTAAAATAAAAACTCAAATTTATTTGGTTGCAATACCTTGTTTCTGTCCTTCTCCACAATAGCGAATGAGCTCGTTGATTAGTCCATAAATCCCATATATCAATTTTGTAGTGCTGATGGTGAGTATATATAGGCTACCTTAGTAATCTACCTTACATCCAAGAGGGAGGGAAGAGGGAGAAGAGAGAGAGCTAAGCTCTCTCATTAGCTGATCCTTTGAGTGGGTGCATCTCTTGCATGGGTGTCTCCTGCATGCTATTTTGTCCTCGTGTCATTGTCCGTCTGCCTACGGCTGTGTGCATTTTTGGCTCGGATACCAATGTACTGTCCTCCTGATGAATCCCTCCATTTTGGAGTAGTCTCTACGCACAATTCTAGAGAAGAAGAGCAAGGATATCTAACTATGCATGACCACCCAGCCACGTGGTGTCCTTCTCATATCTCTCTGTCTCATTACCCATAAAGGGCAATGCTCAAGCTATCTCAGGTGGGTGCCACTTGGCACTCATGTGAGTATCATACTCAACAAGTGTAAGGGGGGGTTCTCACCTCTAACTCATAACCAATATGTGATACTCCATGTAACACCAACCATCTATGTAGAAGAGCTCCAGAAGGTCTCCATGTATGTATCCCTTCTTAATGAATGGTTGGCTATGTGATTCCACAAATTGACATGCACTACACTTCTTTATCATGTGTTTCTTTGAGACATTGGGTAGTTTAAGTACAATATGATCTCTAATGATTTGTTTTAGGACTCTTTCTCCAATGTGAGCTTGCCTCTTATGCCAAACTTCAAGTTCTTATAGGGTTTGGGTGCCATAGTTTAACGAGGCAATATTCTTAGTGTTTTGCAGTTCAAATGTCAACAACCTAGCTGTGTTCTCTCCTTTTTCTATCTTCTTGATCTACACTTATAAGATTATTGTCACATAAAGAACTTTGCTTAGTACATTCATATTACCATTAGAGATCTTCACATTTTCTATCTTCTCAATTTGATGTCTTGTGCCATCACCTATTTGGACTTCATGCTTATTTTTAGGATCAGTAAAGCAACATTTCCTACAATTATTTGAGCATCTAGAATCTATGTAGAATACATGCTCATTAGATTTACCTTCTTTCATTTTCATGTTCATGAGTAGAAGTGAATCCTCTTGAGCTTGATCATCTATGTAATTGGTGTAGTCTCTCCATCCTTTGTATCCTCCTTGATAATGGTTGTTGTAGGAATTATTGTTGTATCCATAGGAGTTTTCATACCTACCTCTTGAAGTTCCATAGCCTCGTTTGTTGTTTCCTCTTCCTCTTTGATTCCTTGGGTTCTTAAAGCAATTCTCTATGATGTGATTTGATAGACCACATATGGCACATGATGATGAGCTTTGAGCTCTCCACTTGCCTTTTCTACCTCCTTTCCCTCTTCCTCTTTGGCCTCTACCTCTATCTGCAAAATTAGCTTGAGAAGCACTTCCTTCATCATCAGATTTCTTACCTGTTCCTTTGTTGTACTTGCCTTTGTTCTTATTTGTATAGAGGGCAAAATATTGATTACCTTTCTAGTTCTAACCATTCTTCATGAGCTTGTCTTCATGTGTGAAGAGTTGCCTCATGAGTGTGTTGAAGTCAAGCACTTGCATATCCATGAAGAGATCCATGGTTGTTATGAAGGCTTCCCATTTGTCACCAGATTTGATACAACTGATGAATTTCCTCACAATTTGCTCTTCAACAATGATTTCTCCAATGCTTCCAATTCGATATGGAATGTCCTTCATCTTGGTGACAAAAATAGTCACTCGTTGCTTGGGCATCTTCTTGAGTGTTGTAAACTCCATCCAAAGCTGATTCTTACTAACTTTGGTACTTGAAGAGAAGAATGTTTCCAAAGCATTCCATGTCTCTTGAGAGGTTTTATAGTTCCTAACATGAGGGAGTAAAAAATCAGAGATAGAGTTGAGAATGTATGACCTTGCCAAAACATCCTTTGCACACCATGTATTCAACCTTTCCTGCTCCTCTTGAGTTGGTTGGTCCTTGTTTTTGAGTACTAGCATCATCTCATCTCTTGAGGTATATCCATATTTCATCCTTGTAGATAATCCTCCATTATTAGAGACCATGCTGAGTAGTTTCTTTGATCCAACTTCTCAATAGATGAGGGGGACCCATCACCCATAATGCCTAATCTTTGACTTTGCTCTAATACCATTGTGAGGAGGTGATGGGTAGTACACATAGATGAGATGGTCTTGGAGAAACCTGGTCAAGAATAGCCTTGATAGCTTCAGAGACCCATAATAGACTCCCTAAGCTTCCAATATATGCATTTAGACCACTATAGTAATTTTTCACATCATTCCTAAAACTCCGTGTCAAAATAGATGAGTTGTGAATACAAAGCACCTTGAGAAAACCTTCTGGTTATGGAAGAAGGCTCTCAGTATTTTGCTTAGTGCTAACAACCTGGTAGCAATTGACCCAAGAACTTTTTCATAGTTTCAAATGAAGTGTTAAGGAAGTTATAGCAATTTACTTCATAAATTATGATGCACATACACAGAGCAATGTTCATAAGAAGTCTAGGTGGTAGTCCTGACTTTTCAAGAAGGAGATGATACACAATCCTTGTCACATATGTTTACTCAATATATGCATACAATGATTATGAAAGTTTGTAGAAATGCTTGATACAATCTATGCATGCACAATCTATGCATTCAATGGTTATGAAACTTTGTAGAAATGCTTGATACAGTTCTACCTTAGTGTTTCAATAAGTAACCACAGTTGGAGTTTGAGGTTTGCAGAAGCACATGAACAACACAAGGAAGAAGAAGAAGCTTGGAGCACAACACACAATACTGAATGTATTACTAAGAGAATGTACAAAGATATATGACCCATTAGGGCTATAGGCATATAAACAAGCCGAGGTAAAAAAAACCTCCTAAAGAGGGAAAAAAGTGCCCTAGTGGTGCTAGTGTGTTCATACACATCACTACCTAAATATATCAACAAATCCTCCCTGGGAGTGATGCAGTGAACAAGGAGGTGGAACTCATGTATTAGGAAGTGACAAGCTATGTGGAATCAATCCACAAAAGGAAGTAAGCCCAAAGCTTTGAGGAAAGCTTCAAACTTCTCCCTAGGTAGAGCCTTTGTGAAAAGGTCTGTAATGTTCTCTTATGTGGGCACATATGCCAAACTGATCTTTCCAACAGAGAACCTCTCCCTTGTATAATGATAATGCATCTCAATGTGCTTAGTGCGAGCATGGAACACAGGGTTCCTTGCAACTCGCAATGCGCTCTGGCTTTCAGTAAGATGGTGGTGGCAGAAGGCTGACCAACACCCAAATCAGCCATAAGGCATCTAAGCCACAGACACTCAATAGTCGATGTGAAAGCTACCCTATACTTAGCCTCACAACTAGAAGTGTCCATAGTAGGCTGCTTAATGCTCAACAAAGATATGCATGACCTACCAAGCATGAAGAAAAAACCACTAGTGGACATAGAGTGTCATATCAACCAACCAAGTTAGAGTTAGAAAAAGCATGTAAACGTGGTGGTAGTGATCCCCCTTGGGATAAAATAATCCAAGTAGTCCGATACCACTCAAGTAGCGAAAGATGTGCTTAATCACCTACCAATGCTTGACACTTGGGCAATGCATAAACCTGCTCATCTGTGAGACAACAAATTGAATATCTAAATCAAGTAATACATAAGTTAATCAAGCATCCAACAACTTGCTGATAGAGAATAGCATCAAATGCATCTCCAACATCATGGACTCAATCATAAAACTATCTCCATAGGAGTGGCAATGGGTTTATAGCCTTCAAGGCCAAAATGCTGCAATAATGTATTAATATATTATGTTTGACAGAAACCTATTATGTCATCAACTTGCATGAACTGAATGCCCAAATAATGGGCTAAACCAAAAATCTAGAAACCTTTTTGCCAGATTATCCTCTGCAAAATAAGCATATGACCAGTGTCAAAATATCATAAAACTGCAAGTATTGACATATTTACATGCATATTGAATCACTGACTCCACTGCATACAATCAGTTACCCAATAGAAGCCAACTAGGCTTATCAAGCACCTATGAACAACTATCATACATCTCCTATGGCAAGGCTGGGTAAGTCTTCCACCTGCATCACCGAAGAGACATCGACATCTAGGTGTCTCCCAGTTAAGAAAACCTCAGCACGACCCTCTTTTTCAAACGTATAAGGCTTTATGCAAAAACGTTACCACTATATCAATGACCACATGGACGTACATAAGCGGTATCCACAGAAGCGTACATGGTGTGTATGTTCTCAATATATGCAGTAAAATGACACTAAAAGGCTGAATGCACAGCCCAAGAACTAGCCAACAACACCTGCAAGTGTCTGTCAAATATGATGTTTTAGGCTCAAAAAACCTGAATAAAATTTGCAGCGGCTGCTCCCACCAAAACTGAAAACGTTTCGATAAACTTGTAGTTTTACGAGTGTGGTTGAAAACACAGCCCCAAAGGTTGATATTTATTGTCAGAGAAGTACAAGGAACACTCTTCTTTATGTTCTTGGACCTGTGTGAAGAGAACTATGTGCAACAATACTCCAAAATGGCTCCAAAAGACACCCAAAAATGCTTCAAAAATAGGCTTTGAAAGCAAAGAATGAAGTTTTGAGGGACCAAAACATGTTCAAGGTAATTTCAACCTTAGACTTTCCCTTCTTCAGACACCACAAGAGTGTAGCTTAGTGGCAAGAGATTGCCACGGTTAAGCGAGCTCTAGGGAAAATAGTACTGGGATGGCTGACCTCCTGGGAAGTATCGGGAACCTCTATCTTCCTTGATCGTTGAGGTCCTCCCTCGCGTGCAACCAATGGCGCCAATGGTGGCTTCGGTGACTGGGATGACAAGGTATGCCAAGGTCGCGTAAGCCTTGGAGAAAGCCTTCGCACAAAAGTAAAAAAGCTTTTTGAGTCAAACTGCTCTAATACCTGTGAAGTAATTCGATGGCGATGCACCACACTACGCTCTGCTTCTAGAGAGCTCCACGACGATATGCTCGCAGTAGAAAACTGAGATCTTAAGGCCACACACAGTAATCCACACAGAGCTTGCAGAATACATAGAAAACATAGTACACAAGGAGTACAAAGACAAACTTCTTAGGTCTTACAAATGCGGTCGAACTTACAGTCTGTGACTGACCATGCCACTATATGTTTTATTAAAGGACATATACAAAGAAGTGTCCGGTGGCCATTTGGCCTTTCACATGGACACTAACGGTAACAGGTAGTTCCCAAAAGAATGTGTCTGCTAAGACCATAAACATCAATTTGAACAAGCTACAATTTCATAGTAGCTCAAACTGAACCATCTTTTGGGAAGGAGGAACGCTGCATTTTGCCCAAAATACAACCTTCATAAACATGTTTACCAAGTGCCTCAAGTTTGGAAAGAGAGGATACCATTTTAAATTTCTACAGGCATAGCAAACTAGCAAAATTTAGATGACCAAAGCGTGCATGCCAAAGCTTTGCATGTGTTAAATTTATACTATGTTAAAGTACAATATTTCTACTCACGGGCTCTTGGGATGGTCAGGAGTCTGATAAATCAGAGGCCCTATATATATTTTTCCAATTCACTGATTAACTTCCAACAATCAATTTTAGTAATTAATTTTGCGCATTTGCAAAAGACTCCAGTGTACTTCAGCGCATCACGTTTCCAAGGATTATCATAGTTTATACGTAGCACATTCACTTTTCTTACACTACCGCCACACTTTACTTCAATATAATCATAGTAACATAATACCTGTTCACTTCAGTTCAACTACAGATTCATACAGACAAATATGCAAGTAATATAACTCCAAATCAGAGGTAACTTCAGATCATCACCCAGACCGAACAGGCCGGTGACTCTCTATCGTCGCTTCCGTGCATAATCTTTGTATTAGAAAGAAACGATACACGGTTTCGCCACACCCTTTCGGTGCGTGACTGTTCTAATTACAAGGATTCCGCTAAATAATACAAAATAATATTCTGGAAGCTTACACTAGCACGCACGGTGGACTCGAACCTAGCAGGAAGAAGTTACAAGGTTTAGGAATCATCAATGATTCCTTGTATGTACATAGAACATGCTAATTTAAAGGTTCGTGTAATTTTCTGCTTCAGGGAATCCAACATGTCCTTCAAAATGTGTGGCTTGACCAAGTGTGCATCAGTTCGCACAGAACTGGCAGCAATTACTTGGGAGAGTAAGGCTTCAACCTGGCTTTGCAAAAAGACTTCCTGAAGATAAAAATCATTGGCGAGTGCAGTATCCCGTCGTAACTTCATCTCTTCAATTTTTGCATCGATGCGTGATAGTCTTTCGTCCTGGACACCCAATTGTCTTTCCTGGTGCTCTCTTGAGATTGGAACTGCATCGTTTTATAAAAGTCTTGCCTCTCCTTTTGAACAGCGTCGATATCCTTCTTCAACTGAATGTTACGACCAAGTTCATCTTCCAGAGAGCGACTTTTCTGAAAGAGTTCTTTAGTTACTTTCTTTGAATCTGTGGTCGCTTGCAAAGCCAAGTCCGCCATTTCTTGATCCTTTTGCTCCACCAGAGATAGATCAGCACAGGTGGTCTCGAGAAGATTGCCCAAAGTTGTCATGGCGTCATCTTTATCTATCACAGTTTGAGTCAACCGTCTAATCTCATCATCACGAGCTGCAATGATGGCTTCTTTCTCTTTCAACTCTGCTTGCAAAAGGCGAATGTGTTCCTCAAAGGAACTAGCTTTGGCTTTGGCCGTGAGCACTTCTTCCTGAAGTGGTGCGATGTTTGCTTTGAGTGTGTCCACCTTGGTACTGCTATCGGAGGGATTGTTGTGCAGCTTGGAGGTGATGAGGAAGATGAGTGGAGAGATGAATGAGGTAATTACCGATCTGAGCTAGTTGGGCCAATGAATCAAGGATGAGAGAGGTGGAGATGGGCTAGGAAGGGTTAGCGGAAACAGTAGCAGACGATGAGGGAGGGGAATAATCAAGGGAGGAAGGAAGAGGATGGGCTACCGAATGACATGGGGAGGAAGGAAGGCTAGGCGGCAACGACACCTTGGATGGAGACAGAGGTAGAGGTGGGTTTGAGATGAAGAGAGCAGAGCAAGAGTTGTTACCACAAGAGACAAGTCATCCGGTTGCGTAGTCTCCTCCTCAGGTTGTGGACTATCGGCGAGTTGTGCAGTTTCTGTGGCCGTATCGAGCGCGGGCTCCTGTGGATGGGACTCAGGCAGCATGACCGTATGAACAGGGTGAACTTCATCAATAACATTGTCACGATTAACCGGGTCTTTAGGGGATATTGGAGCAGAAAGAATCTGAACAAAAGAAGCAATGTCCTGTAACTGAACAGTTGAGGATGACATCGCTTTACTGTGAGAGGGGCTCAGTTTGTGGCATTTCCCTGGGAAGAACTGCAGAAGATCCTCATCGTCGTCGACCTCCCATCATCTGTATAGACTCCTTATGAAAGAGAAGAGTGTTTAATGGGGGAGGTTGCTCTGCTTGAATCGCCGGAAGGAGGAAAGTCAGGAGATGCGACAAGTGGGTTCGAGGTATCTCGTTCTTGGCCAATTGTCGAGAAACAGCCTGGCATTCCCGGTGAATGCACTGGAAAAAGAATGAAGCAAGATTAACTGCTTCTCTCGCTACGGTGTCAATCATAGAGTAGAAGGGCCGAGAAATGCCATATGTGCATTTTTGGAGATTAAGGGCAGCGACAAGGAACTGAAGTGCAGTGCGCTCCGGTTCAGGGCGACAAAGGATTGCGAACTCATTGGAAGAATGGCGTGGAAATAGTTCTTTCATCGTGGACATCGGTAAGAGAGGTCCATCTACCAAACCCTCCTGAGGGAGATGGAATCCCTCAACAACAATATTAAGGGTGATGACTACACGTGGGTTAAGGCAAGCTAACAGCCAGTAGGGTTCAGTAGCAGGCATAGCGGCAATAGTAGATATGATTTGTGCAAAGAAGGGATGGCATTCCACCAAATGCCAAGGCAATTCAGCGAAAGCCAAAAGGCCACGAACGCACAGAAACTCGCTCAATTCTAGAGCGAGGCCAGCACGAAAGGTAACAATGTTAGCCAGAGCTTCCATGGCGAAGACGAAAACACAAAGACAATGGTAACACAGAGTACACAAGCACACAAAGATGCAATAGCAAAAAACAGCGTGGAGAACGGGATTAAGTAGAAACACTGAATGAACATGCAGAAAGAAACATAATCATCACGCAGTGTTGGAAATATACAGACATAATGGCGACATGCACGCATTAACAGAATCAGAGACACATAGGGTGGCTACAATCATGGTTAAGTAAGGAAACAAAAATATTACGGTCAGTCGATCAATCGGAACACGTAGAGAGGAAAGGAACGTCGAGTCAGAACAGTGGGAGAAAACGGGTGTGGAATAAAAATACCGATCAACCATCACGAGGAAGAAGACGAAGAATAGTAGGGACGAAGCTTCGATCCATTGACCACCTTAGGGAGAAGAGTACCAGTTAGCGTTGATAATGGGAACATGGTAGGTCCAATCTGTGCTGCAATACGGTAGGGACCAAACCACCGGAGTTTGAACTTGCCCATTGAGCGATTAGATTTATCATTATAGAACAAAACTAATTGTCCGGTAGTAAAAACAAGAGTACACAAAAACCGATCATGAGTCTTGGCTTGTCGCAGTTGGACTTCTTGAAGCATTAGAAAACTTTCCCAGCGGCATTCATCTAAGGACCGCAACACATCCAGCCGGAAGGGAAAGGAATCCTCTGGTAAGAGCTTATGTGCTAGTGCCACCCGGAGGCTTGGTACCACCAACTCCATGGGTGCAATGGCCTCCATCCCATGTGCCAATTTGAAAGGTGTATTCCAGGTAGCCAGTTTGTACGTAGTGCAGTATGCCCATAGAACAGAAGGAAGGAATTGATCCCAACGCTCTGGACATTCCAAAACTAATTTCTTGAGCATGTTAAGTAGAGTTTTATTGGTACTTTCAACAAGACCATTAGCACGCGGGTAATATGGAGAGCTAAATTTATGGACAATCTATAGGGTGTGGGTAAGTGCTTGCAGTAAGGAATTAACAAAATGTGTGCCCTGATCCGAAACAATCTCTAAGGGCAGACCGAACCGAGGGAACACATCAGTCATCAAACATTTAACCACCATAGATGGAGTAGCGGACCATAAAGCCCAAGCTTCGGCCCATCGAGTCGCATAATCCATACAAGTAGGTATATATCGATGATGAGTCATCATTGCCGGAGGTGTAATAGGGACAATGAAATCCAAGCCCCACTTTTGAAAAGGTTCAAGGGGAGCAACAAGCTGCAATGGAAAATGATGCCATTGTAGAGGTTGTCCCGAGCGTTGGCAAGCATCACACATTTTAAGAGAAGTAGCAATATCACGTTGCATAGTGGGCCACCATAAGCCACTGTGCATAATTTTTCGGTAAGTAAGATCAACCAAAAAATGACCAATGGAGGGAGTAGAGTGTGCTGCGGCAATAACCGAAGGAACTTCATGAGGTGGAATACACCGTAATAGTGCACCAGAAGGATCCATGTAATACAACTGTCCCACAATGAGTTGGAACTGTCAACTATACATTGCCAAGTTACGACGAGCCGAAGTAGAAGTATGAGGCAGAGGGCTACCACTGGTGAGGAAGGTCAGAAGAGTATCATAATACGAAGGGGCCACTGGGAGCTCCTAGCCCCCACCTTGGACCAAATCAGTTATATAAATAGCAGCGGTGGTATCATCAATCCCACGGGGAGGTTCACCGGAATCAAGCTGGGATAAGAAATTAGCTAAGGCATGAGCGGATCCCGGATGATCGACGACCACGTAATCAAATTCTTGCAGTAATAACACCCACCTGGCTAATCTGCCCCCCAAGTGTTGCTGACGGACAAGATAGACCAAAGCACCATGATCCACATGGAATGTAAATTAGCGTCCCAACAAGTAGTGCCGAAATTTCTTCACCGAATAAACTAAGCCAAGGCATTCTCGCTCAGTGACTGAGTAATTCCGTTCAGTAGCAGCCAACCGTCTACTAGCATAATAGACAAGACGAAACCACTTATCCTATTGTTGCATGAGCACACTACCGATGGCAATGTCCGAAGCATCCACGAATACATGGAACGGGAACTGCCAGTTTGGTGCTTGTAGTATAGGAGCTTGGGTTAATAGTGTTTTCAATCGATCAAAGGCAAGTTGGCACTCGTTCGTCCACACGAATTGTCGAGGAGTGCTAGTAATCAACTGATTCAAGGGTATGGCTAAGTGTGCGAGCCAGCGAAGATGACACCCATGCCAGCGTATTTGTCCAAGGAATCGCATAAGGTGTTGTCGGGGTAGGTGCATCTAAGACGGCTTGCACTTTGTCGGGATCCACCTGAATTCGTTGCTAAGAAATAATATGACCGAGCAACTTGCCACAAGAGACCGAAAATACCGACTTGGTGGGATTTGAACACAACCAGAACTCTTGACACTTAGAGAAACAGTACCGAAGATGGTAAAGATGAGCCAATGTATCACCCGATAATGAAAAATCATCTAGATACACGCACATGAAGGTGGTTAAATAGGGGGAAAAAATTTCTTGCATACATCATTGGAAGGTACTAGGATCATTACGAAGACCGAACCACATCACCGTGCATGCATATACACCCCAATTTGTAATGAACGCAGTCTTTGGTATGTCCATTTCAGCCATGCACACCTGATTATAACCACTATAACCATCCAAAAAGGAATACATCTCTCGTCCAGCAACATCATCGAGCATTGTATCCAAAAATGGAAGGGGGAAGGGATCCGGTACAGTCACCGCATTTAGTTTCTGGTAATCTACACAGATACGTAGCTGCTTATTTTTCTTTGGGACTATAACAATAGGTGAAATCCATTCTGCATGCTCGATGGGAACTATGAAATCGACTTTCAGCAAGCGATCCAACTCAGCTTTCACTTGAGCAGCATAATTTGGGTTCATACGGTAACTGGGTTGCTTGATTGGGCGTGCATCTCGCTTAAGCATCACGCGATGTTGATAAATGCGGGGGTCCAACCCTTTCATATCTCGATAGTCCCATGAAAATACATCTTGGAACTCGGTTAGCAACTATAGTAGACTATTTTGAAAAGTTTTCGGTAATCCTGCCTTAATCTTCACTGGCCGTGGTGTTTCTTCATTTCCCAAATCGTAGGTGATAAGTTGGTCTTCCGGTACATAGAACTGTCGTGGCATGGGTGTATCCTCTGATGACGGGAATAAATGCTTAAAACTCTGGGCATTTGAAGTTGGATCCAGATCTAGGTCCCCTTCTTCTGGAGCCGAAACTACCAAACAGACGATCGGACTATCGCTTGTAGGTCAACTGACCCCAAGGTGTGCAAATCTTGGTTAGCCTTGAGAAAAGCTTCTTCTTCATCATCTGAAAGTCCATCCAACATATGCACAGGTTCGACTACATAGGGTTGAGCATGAAGATCACATGGTTTCGTCTCATCTATCGGAACAACATACTTCCGATGGTTACTTTTGAAAATAAGCTCGTGTGCTGAACAGACCTGCAATACTTTGGCTTGTTTCAGCCAAGGCCTCCCAAACAGTAAGTTGTAGTCCAGAGTTGAATCAAGTTGTTCTAAAACAACAAAAGTCATTTTGAACACCGCTCCTTGAAGAGTAATGGGTATATCTCGAACCAAACCCACTGGGTAGACCCTGGACTGATCTGCCATTTGAACAAAAAACTGAACAGGTTCAATTTGAGTCCATCCTAACCGTTTACAAAGGGAGACTGTTGTAATATTCACACCAGAGCCTCCATCGATTAACACCTGGTTGATTTTATGGTTTTTATACCATACCATAATTAAAGGAATAACATGATCTACTGCAGAATCAGTTTCTGGACTAATAGTAGCTGTAGTAGGTGTACAAGAAGATTTGGGACAAACTTGTTCCTGAAATTGTTGTCGTACACCCGAAACCAAGGATAACAGTTGCCCCAATGGTATTGTAATGGAAGCTTGCGAGAGTAAATTCCACACAGAGTCAAAATTTGACGTATTCCTTACCACATTCGATGGATTCTCCGGTGGTGCTATCATCGGACTCTGTGCTTCCGGTGGTGAATCTGATACTGTCTGCTGAACCACCGGTACTGGCTCAGGGAAAACGGTTGGTTCTTGAGTGGCCCACGTGCTAGCTTTGGTGAAAACTCTCTGTTGTTCTCGAATGCCCGGCTAAAAAATCTCCTCAGCTAGTTGTAATTTTTTACCGGAACGGGTTTGAATCACTATCGCTTGAGTATCTACTGTTGAAATATATACCATGTTGGCCATTGGATTCTATCGCTCCTTTCTTCATTTATCATACTCGGCCGCCTCTTTACAATATCTTCAAATAGGCCCAATCTCACCGTAGAAATGGCATCTAGGTGGTGGGAGAGATGTGCCTTCACCTGATTGACCGGAATTCCACTGAGTCTGGCCGAAATTGTTTTCTTGTGTTCCCCGATAGGTTCTATAGCTTTGGTAGGAAGTATTCCTCAATTGCGGTGGTACATAGTGAGCAACCGATTGTCCTTGCTCTTGTATTATAGCATTTACGATTGGCCTGGCTTGTACTTTGGCATTATAAGGACATGTTTCGATGGAGTGACTCACCGTATTACAGATAGCAAAGTACATTTGGTTCAATGCACACGCAGAAGCAATGTGTCCCGGGTTCTTACATTTTGTGCAATACACTTGTTTCAATGAATCTTCACTCATACCCTTGGTTGCCTTTAGCCAATCCAAATCTTCAGCGAATCCACCCACCTTATGTTCCAATTGTAATGCCATAGCTATAACCGCATCGAGAGTCATTCCACCCACACATTGTATGATCATGAATTGTTTGAGTTGAGGGTTTAACCCATTAATAAACCACTGGGTGATCACATCATCCAGTAGGTTGGCATGCACTGGCGGCAGTTGCCGTAGATGAGTACGAAATAAAGTGGCATACTCCTACACATTCTGGTGCGGTTTTTGTCTATTGTTTTACAGATAATCAAAGATCTCAGCCACATTTTTCTTCAACCGGAATCATTAAGAAGGCATCCTTAACATCATCATACTCGTCGAAATGGTTAATATCATATTCAGTTAGCCACCAAGCAGCCTCATTAACCAATGTGGACTGAAACACTTTAGCCTTAGATGCCGGATCTGCTGGGTAATTGAGTACGACATAATTAATTTCAAAAGTTCTTAGATGTGCATCCGGATCATCACTGGGAAATCCACCAAATTTTGTATATGTAACTCCAGCGGGTACTGGTCATGGTGGTATGGCTTGTTGTTGCTGCTGCTGTTGTTGATGTTGCTACTGATGTTGTTGTTGGTGCTGTTGTTGTTGCGAACCACTCATGGTGTTTGAATCAATAGGAAATGTTACTACCGAGTGATTTGAACCAGTTACACCTGATTGCTGCTGTGTTATCCCGTTGTTTGGCATGCCCCATGTTAATTGAATATCGTTACGTCGTTCCCACACACCTACACCCACTTGCCCTTCATCGTGATGGCCTTCTGTAGTGAACTTTTCACCAAAACTTTCATCCAACAACACACTATTTCCCTCAAAATCGGAACCAAGAATGGAACTTCCACTAAAATTTAGCAACCCCGCCCCGAAATTATCCGAGGTTCCACCGGAATTCCACAGACTACTACCAGAATTTTTCACACTATCACCAGAACTAGTGCTTACTTCTCCAACATTACTTTCCACAGATGGGGTTGGTTGCACCTCTGGTATTCCTTGTGATCCTTGCACAAGGAAATGCTGAGGTGGTACCCCACTGGCCCAAATTTTGCGCTTTCCTTCCAACGTTTGTCCGTCACCACTACTACTCGGAGGTGTGCCCAATGCGCTAGGAATTTGCCAGGGATGCTGATCCCTTTTGTACTTTGGGTACGATTCTCCAGAACGTGTTACAGGCATATATCATCAGATTCTTCTCAACTCTTAGTTTATGCACTAACTGACTACTCCATGCCCCATGGTTGGCGCCAGTGTTAAATATATACTGTGTTAAAGTACAATATTTCTACTCACGGGTTCTTGGGATGGTCAGGGGTCTGATAAATTAGAGGCCCTATATATATTTTCCCAATTCACTGATTAACTTCCGACAATCAATTTCAGTAATTAATTCCGTGCATTTGTAAAAGACTCCAGTGTACTTCAGCGCATAACGTTTCTAACGATTATCGCAATTTACACGTAGCACATTCACTTTTCTTACACTACCGCCACACATTACTTCAATATAATCACAGTAACATAATACATGTTCACTTCACTTCAACTACAGATTCAAACATTTGCAAGTAATATAACTCCAAATCAGAGGTAACTTCAGATGATCACATGGACCGAATAGGCCGGCGACTCTCTGTCCTCGATTTCGTGCGTAATATTTGTATTAGAAAGAAACGATACACGGTTTCGCCACATCCTTTCGGTGCGCGATTGTTCTAATTACAAGGATTCGGCTAAATAATACAAAATAATATTCCGATGGCTTACACATGTAACATAGCTTGAGAAATATGTACTGCACATGCTGAATCATTCATAGATTTTTCATATTCTATGAGCTTATACATCCCAGGACATAAAAATGCCAGAAGCAATAATGACGTCGCCATTTGATAGATCATGAACTGTACATCTATCATCAACAAATTTCACAACTAAGCCAATCTTGGCTCATGCTGAAATTGATAGCATATTTTTTTTGATCCTTGGCACAAATAAAGCATTTGACAATGTAAAAGAACTACCATCAGTGGTAGTCAGAATGATCTTACCAACTCCCATAACAGGATAAGAGGAGTTTTTGGCACATGTGACAGTATTCCCTATAGGGGTAGGCTCAAGTGAAGTGAAGAAACTACACTATGAGGTAATATGTTTGGTTGCCCCACTATCAAAGTACCAAACATCTTGAGTCTACTACATATATACACTATTCATGAGAAGATGGGTCATAATTGCAAACAATGGTAAATGCCCATTCTTCATTCTGCACAAGATTAGCAGACTTTGTTTTGATTGTAGAGGCCTTTGCAACAACCATTCTAACCTCTTTCTTCTTTGCCTCTTTTGCAACCAGTTTTGGATAGCTCTTTATGACATGATCATTGCCTTTTACATTATTTGCAAAGCTTTTCTATTTTCTTCTTGTCTCCGTCATCTTTCTTTGATTGTACAAAATTAGCATATCTCTACTTAATAGTAGATGAGCTCCATTTACTTTGCCCTTCTGACTAGCTAGGAAAGCTTAATTTGCAATACACATAATGGACCTGTTCTGCCTAGACTGATCTTCTTGCATTAGAACGAAGAATAAATCCTTGAATGTTAAGGCATTTGGATTGCCTTTCATCATCAATCAAAGAGTAGAAGCAAAACTCTGCTATGAATTTGGAAGATCATTCAAAACAATCTACACAAGTGAATTATCAAGCAAGATTATATCAATAGAAATCAAATGCTCCTTCAAGTCTTTGATCTTTGTCAAAAAATTATCCACGGAATCTTCTTCATTCATGTGCTCACTCTCCAACTGTTTTTGAAGGTAAGCAACATGAGCCTCATTCCTTTTCGGGTATAAAGTGGTAAGCATATCCCAAGCATCCTTTGCTGTTCTGCAAGAGTGAATGTGAGGAATAATGGCATGTTTGATAGACAAGGCTATCAATGCATGTGCCTGAACATCTCTGCCATCCCAACAAAGTTGCTTACAATAGGTGCAACAAACTACATCACGAATAGAAACCTGAACAATATCACCATCTTCAACGCCATCTATATCACCTTCAGTAATTGTGTTTGCAGGTGTAATAGAACATTTTTCACCACCCTGCACAATATTCCATGGTCCTTTCACAACCAATACATGACACATCATATAAGCCCATGATGGTTAATTGGTACCATCCAACTTATTCTCAACAACAAACATTTGGAATACATCATTGCTTTCAACCATGGCCACTGACTAAAATACCCTAATGCAAAAAAATTATTGGATCTCAAAAATTGGAACAAAAATACCTTGTCAGTTCTGCTAAACCTGTAGAAAACTTTGAGGTGCTTATATTGGAAAACCAAAACCTATATATATCTTTAGCACAACAATATGAGATTGCCTATAGAAGCACTATGATAGTGTGTTCGCAGGCCGAAACAAGCTCATATTGTGAGTTTTACACCATAGAGCAAAGCAGTTTTGAACTCCTAATCGCCTTGAGTATGCTCACCAAATTCGTGCGATTCTGAGACTATGAGTGGAGGGGTGTCAACGATGCCCTAGATGAAACAGTGATGTGCTCTGATATCAATTGTTGGAGTTTGAGGTCTACAAAAGCATGCGAACAACACAAGGAAGAAAACAAAGCTTGGAGCACAACACACAATACTGAATGTATTACCAAGAGAATGTACAAAGATATATGACCCGTTAGGGTTATAGGCATATATACAAGCCGGGGTTAAAAAACCTCCTAAAGAGGGAAAACAGTGCCCCAATGATCCTAGTGTGTCCACACACATCACTACCTAAATATATGAATACTCACACATAGAGAAATGACTCAGAGAATTTGACAACGTTACTCAATGTACTATAACAAAAAATGGAGATGCAGAAATCAATAAGATTGAAGTACAAAATATATTGCTAATGGACATATGGTATAAAGATAGTGTGGAGGACCTCTCGTAACTTTCAAGTAGTACAATGCTCACAAAATGAGAGTGTGTTGATCAGATCTAATCTCTGTATATCATACGACTCAAACCATAGTGTTTTTAGACACTTTTTGACTTGATGGATGTTGGAGATTCCAACTAAAAGTGATCCTAAATTCTAGGATTTGAATTAAAAAATAATTCATGGTTTTTTGCTCCCATTAAATCAGAAGATTTGTTGATATACTTTGGAAGTGATGTGTGTGAACACACTTAGGTCCGTTGAGGCACTTTTTCCCCTCTTTAGGAGGTTTTTTTCCCTAGGCTTGTATTTATGCCTATAACCCTAATGGGATACTTATCTTTGTACATTTTCACTTGGTAATATATTTAGTTTTTTAAAATGCTCCTAGCTTTTTCTTCTTCCTTGTGTTGTTTATGTGCTTCTGTAGAGCTCAAACTCAAACAATTGGCATTAGAGGAGGTCGTCGCTTCATCTAGGGCATTATCAAAACCCCTCTGGTCATAGTCTCAAGATCGCTCAAAAAGTGATGAGCATACTCAAGGCAATTAGGAGTTCAAAGCATCTTCGCTTTGTGGCATCAAATTTTTTATTTGAACTTGTTTTGGCCTTCGAATGCACTATCACAACACCTATGCAAGCAATTTTTTCCTTTTGTGCCAAACATATATATATGTTTTGATTTACCAACACAAGCACCTCAAAGTCTGCAATAGGTCTAGTAGAGCTCAATAGGGTGGTTTTGGTCATCTTTTGAGATATAAACATTTTTCTACATCAAGGTATTTAAGTCAATGGCCATGACTAAAAGCCATGATGTATTTCATATGTTGGCTATTGAGGACAAGTTGGATGGTACTAATTACCCATTATGGGCATATATAATGCATCGTGTATTGGTAACAAAAGGGTTGTGGAGTATCGTGCAAGGTATTGAAAAACACCCTACTACACTTGCGAATATAGTTATTGAAGGTGTTGCAGATGGCATTCAAGATGATGATCTTTAGATTCTTGTTCATGCTACAGTTCCTGCTATGCCTACTGTAGAGCAACTCTAATGGAATGGCAGAGATGCTCAAGCACATGCATTGATAGCTTTTTTTGTTAAACTATTGATATATTTTAGTAGTGATGTGTATGAACACACTAGGACCACTGAGACACTTTTTTCCTTGTTTAGGAGGTTTTCTTCCCTCGACTTGTATATACACCTATAACCCTAGTGGGTTACTTATCTTTGTACATTCTCTAGGAAATAGATTCAGTATTGTGCCTTGTGCTCCAAGATTCTTCTTCTTCCTTGTGTTGTTTGCGTGCTTTTCTAGATTGTTCTTCTTCCTTGTGCTGTTTGCTGTTGAGGATAAGTTGGATGGTACCAATTACCCATTATGGGCATATATGATGCATCATGTATTGGTTGCAAAAGGACTATGGAATATTGTGCAGGGTGTTAAAAATGCCCTACTATGTCTACAAATATAGTTATTGAAGGTGATGCGAATGGCATTGAAGATGATGTTCTTCAAGTTCCTGTTCATGCAGTAGTTCCTCCTACACCTACTGTAGAGCAACTTTGTTGGGATGGTAGAGATGCTCGATCACATGCATTGATAGCCTTATCTATCAAACTTGCAATTATTCCTCACATTCTCTTTTGCAAAATAACAAAGGATGCTTGGGATACACTAAGCACTTTATACCAGGCAAGGAATGAGGTTAGTATTGCTTACCTCTGAAAACAATTGGAGAGTGAGAACATGAATGAATTTGAGATTCCATGGACAATTTTTTGACAAAGATCAAAGGTTTGAAGGATAATTTGATTTTTGATGGTGAAACCTTTCCAAGTAGTTCACTTTTTTAGACTGTTCTGAACAGTCTTCCATATTCATATCAGAGTTTTGTTTCTACTCTTTGATTGATGATGAAAGACAATCCAAATGCCTTAATATTTGAGGAGTTAGTCTCTGTTCCATTGCAAGAAGACTAGTCTAGGCAAAAAAGGTCCATTATGCATGTTGCAGATCAAGCTTTCCTGGCTAGTTAGAAGGGCAAAGGTAAATGGAGCTCATCTACTAGTAAGCAAAAATCTATTAATTTTGCACAATCAAAGAAGGATGACAAAGACGAGAAGAAAACAGAAAAGTAGAAAATTGTTTTGAAAATATTGTAAAGGAAATGATCATGTCAAAAAGAGTTGTCCAAAACTTGCTGCAGAAGAGGCAAAGAAAAAAGAGGATAGAATGGTTGTTGCAGAGGCCTTTACACCCAAATCAAAGTCTACAAATCTTGTGCAGAATGAAGATGGGCATTTACTACTGTTTGTAGTTATGACCCATCTTCTCATGAATAGTGTATGTTTGTAGTAGACTCAAGATGTTTGGTATTTTGATAGTGGGGCAACCAAACATATTACCTCGCAACACAGTTTCTTCACTTCACATGCGCCAACAACTCCTCTTATCTTGTCATGGGAGTTGGTGAGATCATTATGAGTACTGTTGTTGGTAGTTCTTTTACATTCTCAGATGCTTTATTTGTGCTAGGGATCAAGAAATTTTTTTTATCAGTTTAGCATTATGTTGAGCCCTTAAAAGTCATATTGGTCAAAGTCAATTGCAATCAAAGTCAAAAGATCAAAGTCAAATAGATCAAAGTCAACAAGATCAAGGTCAAAGTCAACAAGGGCAAAGTCAAAGTGTTAAAGTTCAGGTGTCAAACTGCACAGGTACTGCACCATTGATTGTCCACAAAGGGTAAAATTGCAAAAAGTGGGTTGCAAGTTGCAGAGGTATTTCTGTAATTTCCCTAAGGTTCAAAAGTGTTTCAAAGTGTTTTGGAAGGTTCACGTGAACCCTCTCTTAGGTGCACAAGTGAAGACTTAAAAGGAAAATGTGAGGGTATGTGAAGCGACAGTGTACGTAGAAGTGAAAGTATGGCCCCCCCAATTAAAATTTTTGTTTTAGTCTAAAGTCACTACAAGACAAAACAGGGACTTTTTTACACTACAAGTCTAAAGCAACAACAAGACCCCTTGGGTGTTTGTATTTTGTAATTGAGCACTTTGTGGGATTTTGCACAGAAGCATTGGATTGTATTGTGCATCACCATTGTATTTGTCTTATCATAATCAATCGACAGAGGCTTCCAGTGTGTATCTTTCTTCTTGTCTTTCCCTTTTCTCCCACAAACACTCAAATCCCTTCTTGTCCAAGAATCCCCCAACAGAATTTGGCACGCCCGGTGGGACTCCAAGGAGATTTGAGCATAGGACAAGCCAAGTGCAAAGGGTAGAAGAGTTCAAGTGCCGACATTACTACTTCAGTGGACTAAGAGGTAAATATTCTTATCAATTACCTCATGCTAAAAGGACTATGAACAGCCCATGACCGCAACCCGGTCCCAAACATTGAGGGTCACCTGCAAGCAAACAAGAAGGAAGGTTGTTAGAAGATCCTCTAGTCCACTATCTTCAACCTCATCAATAAAGAGCATGGTGGGACAGGTAGACTTGGAAACCTTACTATCAAGATTAAATATAAAATTTCCTTCTTTCAAAGGCCTAGCTCAGGAATATCCGGATGAGCATATTAGAAGGTTTTTGGCACTATGCAAAACTAGAGGCTTAATGGGTAGGGAGGATGCCTTTTTTATACTCTTCCCTACCACATTAGAAGGATTAGTAGATAAATGGTTCAACCAATTTGCTGAGAACCATTTTACAACTTGGGACTTAATGAAAGATGCATTCAAAAATCAATTCCAGCATGGAAATACTGTAGAGATCATCATAGAGGAATTAGAAAACTTGAGACTGGTCCAGGTGAGAAATTTCCAGAGTTTGTAACTAGGGCTAAGGCACTAATGGCTAAGTTGTCAGATCCTCCACATGACTTTTTTGTTAAGAAATGGTTAGCTAAGCCACTTCTAGTGACCACCCAATGTAAAATCAAGGAATTAGTGTTGCCTACAACCTCCATAGAGGAATTCATCAACACAGCTACATGACTGGAGCAGATAAGGCAACATTATGGAGCAACTTCTTCTCAACTACCATATTCTACAGAAATGGAGGATCCAGTAATCCAGCTAAGGAAGGAGCTAGAGGGCTTAAAAAGGAATAAGCCCCACAAAGAGGAGGAGAATGTTGTTACTCAGTTGAGGAGGGAGATTGAGGCATTAAAGATCCAAAAGGAGGAGGAGGCCCAATCAGAGGAATTGGCTCAGCTACAACGAGAGTTGCAGGAACTCAAAGGGGGTGGCATCAAGAGTGGACTTTGGTGTACCATGTGCAGCACGTAAGGTCATATAGTAAGTGAATGTCCTATGTTAAGTGTGACTTTCCAATTATGCAGGAAAGTTGGTCATGAGGCCTAGGAATGCCAATCAAGGGGAATACCTGCAACAACATATTGGACACAAGGAGGACCCTTACCACCAGCAAATGTGATGGCGGCTGCACCCAATCAAGGTAACAATTACAACCGTAGATAGAGGAATAACTTTGGAAATGGGCATAAGAGGCCAATCATTTGTTTCAGATGTGGAGAATGTGGGCACTAAAGTAGGTGCACTCTACCGAAAAATGCCCCTCCTTGCAGGAACTGCCTAGAGGCCAAAGACCACTATACAAATTGTTTTCCTAAGAATCAAGCTTCTTCATCTGGGCCCCACATTCAAATGATTTCTGTGCACAAAGAAGAAATTATAGATCAAATCAATGGCCCTCACCATCTACTAGGGTGGTGCAGTTAGAAGAAATTGAATCTTTTACAGTGCAGACAAGAAGCAAGGGGAAGGCTCAAGTAGACATGGGTCAAGAACCAAGAATTAATGGATTAAATAAAGACAAAGAGACATCTGAAGACAAAGCCACCACATGTGTAGAGACAAGGCAACAAGGAGATCTCATATGTACCAGTGATGCCATTGGGCATGCATTCAACAGGGCTCATGAGGATTTTGATAAGTCAATTGGAGCCCATGCTCTTAAGGAATCGGAGGCTTCAAAACTACTCAAATCCATGAAGAAGGAGGTTAGTATTTTTGATTTAATAAAGATGGATGGGAAATTCAGGTCAGAACTCTTACAGATAATTGATGAGGCTACCACTACAAGTTTAGTGGAAAAGACTGCTGTTATGCATAAAGGTAAAATTGTAGGGGAAGCACCCCTTACAGATTATAAGAGTCCTCGGCTGATAGTATCTATTAAAGGTCATGAGTTTCAAGGAGTTATTGTGGATGGTGGTTCTGGCATTAACTTGATGCCTGAACATACAATGAAAAAGATTGGACTCCACCCTTCAAGGCTTGCAAATTTCACTGTTACTTTGGCAGATCAAAGCAAAGTAAGGCCCTTGGGAGTGATTCCAAAGGTTCCATTAGAAGTACATGTTAATCTTTTCATTCTGGATTTTGTGGTATTGAAATTACCCCAGCTTGAAGAAGGATTTCCCCTCTTAATTGGAAGACCATGGCTGAGGCATGCAAGTGTCATCGATGATTGGGGTAAAGATGCTATGTGGGTACAAAAGAAAGGGCAAGAAATGACACAACTACATTTAGAGGAGGGCCCAGATCATCAAGGGGACACCAGCATGATGCAATCAGTTGGCATTTGCATAGAATAAAAAACAGAGGACCAACCCCAAATAGAGTTTGAGGAAGAAGAGGATATTCTAAATTGGCTCTAAGCAGACAATTCTTCCTCTTGTTTTGGAATTTTTCTTAATAATTCTTGCATAGATGAATGTTATAATGAAAATAAGGATAAAGTTCAGGTTGATGGGTTGGGAGAGCCCATCACAAACCACAGAAGGGGCAGGAAAACACCTCTCAAATTCAACTTGGAGGAGGATATAACAACAACAAAGAAGGAAGTTACCAAAACTAAAGACAAGGTAAAACATACTAGTGAAGAATGTTCTTTACCAATTCAAGAAATTCCTGCAGGATGGATGCAGGACAAGGAGGAATACATTGAAATACTCCTGCTTATGCATCAATGCACGAAAAGCTAGTGGAAGAAAACAAGGTTGGAGATGAGCATGAAGATACTATGGTAGAGAGAAACCCTGTTAAAGAAATACAATTAGGCACTCAGGAAAATAATCGTCCAATTTTGGTGGCCACCTGATTGTGGAGCCACCCAGAGCTCCTTGAAAAGGTAAAATCCTTCTTGACCCACTATGCAGATGTTTTTGCTTGGCATTAGAAAGACTTAGAAGGAGTGCCTGCCAATTATGGAGAGCACCAAATCCCTCTGGTTGATGGAGCCAAACCATAAGAGGAAAAAGTTATAGACTTAACCCAAAATATGCTGAAGCTGTTTATGTGGAGATACAGAAGATGGAGGATGCAAGAATCATCATTCCTGTGGAACACTCAGAATGGCTCTCACCTATGGTTATAGTACCAAAGAAGAATACCAACAAAATCAGAATTTGGGTTGACTTTAGAGCACTCAACAAGGTGACCATTCCAGATGGATTCCCAATGCCATTTGCAGAGCATGTCATTGAAGAAGTGGCTGGACATGCATTATATAGCTTTATGGATGGCTTTAATGGCTATAATCAAATATCCATACACCCAGAGGATCGTGAAAAGATTGCTTTTATCACACCTTGGCGAACATATGTGTATGTAAAAATGCCATTTGGACTCAGAAATGCTCCAGCCACCTTTAACAGAACTGTCAACCTCCTTTTTGGACCCTTATTGCTGGAAACACTTAGAATTTTCATGGATGACTTTTCTTCATTTTCAGGATCTCACAAAGAGACCCCTTTAGATTGCTTGGACCATCACTTGCAACAGCTGCAAAATGTTTTTAAGAGATGCAGGGAGACTAAGCTAAAGCTCAACCCAAACAAATATCATTTCCTCGTGACAGAAGGAACCCTCTTGGGACATGTGGTGTCGGCTAAAGGTATGGTTCCAGATCCAGATAAAAGTAGTTCTATACTAAAGTTGGCTAAACCCAAATCTCCTAAAGAGATTCAGAGTTTCTTCGGGCATACTGGGTACCACAGAAGGTTTATAAAAATGTATGCAGAGATAGCCAGGCCACTGGCTAGACTTATAGGTAAAGAACTGCCCTTTAAATGGGAAGAGGAAGAAGAGAATGCTTATCAGACATTAAGGTCCAAATTGGTGGCTGCACCAATTCTTATCACCTTAGATTGGTAAAAAAATTTTCATGTGCATGTAGATGCCAATGCATATGCAGTGGGTGCAGTATTGGCTCAACATAGTGAAGAATTCAAACTTGACAGGCCTATTCAGTATGCTAGTCAAATTTTGACTAAAGCTGAAAAGAATTATAGCACAACAAAAAGGGAAGCTCTAGCAATGGTTTTCACAGTATAAAAATTTCGTCATTATTTGCTAGGTGTGAAGTTTGTTATCATCACTGATCATCAACCACTCAGGTATTTATTGAACAAGCCACAAGCAACTGGGAGGATATGGAAGTGGCTACTTTTGTTCCAAGAGTTTGACTTTTTTGTAGTCCGTAGACCAGGTAAATAAAATGTCATGGCGGATCACCTATCCAGGATCAATTGATGGATCAAGCTATTGGAGTCAATGATGATTTTCCAGATGCTAATTTGTTCACTGTACAAGCTCAAGGTTGGTATTATGATATAAAGAATTTCATTAAAACTGGAGTGTATCCAGAGAAGGCAAGTGCTGTGCAAAGAAAGAGACTGCTAATCAAGAGCAGACCTTATACCTTCATTGAAAAAAATATATAGACAGGGAAAGGACAACATGTTCAGGAAGTGCATGGAAGAAGAAGAAGTGAGGGAAGTCCTTCAATCTGCACTTGAAGGAACAGGTGCTGGCCACCTTCCAGGACATATTATGAGTCAGAGGATCCTTGATGCTGGGTTATGATGGCCTACATTATTCAAAGATGCAGATGAATGGGGGAAAGCATGTGATGTTTGCCAAAGGTGAGGACCCAAACCAACAAAGCAGAGGCACAACCCTTTGATTATTTCGACTTCTTGGCAACCATTTGAGAAGTGGGGGCTAGATTTTGTAGGGCCCATCTACCCCCCATCGATTCCAAAAAGAGAGAAGTATCTATTGATCTCCATAGACTATGCGACAAAGTGGGTTGAAGCTATGGCATCACATGACTGCACCGCCCAAACTGTGGCTGATTTCATTTACAGTAGCATCATTTGCAGGTTTGGATGTCCACTTGAAATTTATACATACCAAGGTACTCATTTTGTGAATAAGGTCCTACAGGAAATTTTCAACAGGTATAGAATTCTACATAGGACCTATTGTGCCTGCTATCCAAGAGCTAATGGACAGGCAGAATCCACTAATAAAGTATTAATTGCAATGTTAAGGAAAGAATGTATGTTACAACCCACTTCCTGGGGCATTGCTTATCAAGGTAGACTATGGGCATACAGGTTAGCTTACAAACAGGCTACTGGTTACTCTCCATTCCAATTGGTTTATGGGATATTGTCTATTGAACCCTTTGAATTTTTACATGGATCACCAAAAGTAGCATTCATGCAGGGAAAGAAAGATTGTAATATCTCTCAGAGGCTTGGAGCACTGCATAAAGTGGAGGAGATACGTCTACATGCAGCAAAACAATTGATAGAGACTCAGATGAAGAGGAAGGAGGCACATGACCGGAATGTGTGGAACAACAACATACAACCAGGCATGTTAGTTCTTCTCCATAGACCTCAAATCCAAACACAAGTCAGAGGAAACTGGCTTCCACATTGGGAAGGACCTTATCGATTTAAAACAATGTTGAACTGGGGTGCTGTGGAGTTAGAGATGCTAAAAAGAGAGGCCTTTCCACTAGTCAACATATCAAGGCTCAAAGCCTATCATCAACACACTTGAAGAATTATGGATCACCTGGAACCTGCAAAATTTGTCTAGGTTGTACATAGCCTTCTCATGTCATTTTTGTTCAAGTTTTAGTAGTTTTTATCCCTTTTTTTATGCTTGTTTCTTGAGTTTTAGCAAATTTAGCAAACCATTTCATAGCCCTTTGCATAGCTACAAATTTTGAAAATTTTTGGGAATTTTTTGAGATTTTTTTTGAATTTTTCTAGTATTTTTTTACCTTTTTCCAATGTCATTTTCTTGCCAAATTAGAGGAATAAAGGAAGCTCTCTGTGGTTTTGAGGGAGGATATTGGCCTAAAAACTGTAGGGAATTTTTTCAAAATTTTTTGAGAATTTTTTTGGATTTTTTTTTGTAATTTTTTTTTGGATTTTATCTGATTTTTTCTCCTATTTTGGATATTTATAAATAAAAAAAGAAGCCCCCCTAGAAATTTTTTTCAGCCAAAATCTCTCTCTCCCTCTCTCTCTCTCCCCCTCCCCTGCCCCCCAAAAATCTCTCTCTCTCTCTCTCTCTCTCTCTCTCTCTCTCTCTCTCTCTCCTCCCCGCCCCCCCCGCCCCCCCTCTCCCCCCCATTTTGTTTATTTTATTTTATTTTATTTTTTTACTTATTATTATTTATTTATTTATTTTTATTTTTATTTTATTTTATTTTCTTTTGCTTTATTTTTATTTTTAGGTTTTTATTTTCGGCTAAGCGTTCCTAAAAAAAAAAAGAAGTGCAATATTTTATTTTATTTACTTTTTTTATTTATACATAATTGAAAATCTATATATTTTTTTGATTTTCATGGTTCAACCCTTTTGGCTCTGGATCGTGCTTTGGATGGCCATTTTTTTCAAAAGTGGGGTGATTTTCATGTATTTTGGCCCCTTTGGATTCAATTTTGCCTTAATTTTTCCAAAATCCTACATTTTCTCTGACTTTTGGTCAAAACCCACATGTTTTGAGCAAATTTATCACGTGTTTTTATTTCAACACATGGTCCACATTGTCTATTCTCACCTCATTTCACCATATGTTGCTCATTTTCCAATATGCACCCTCTGTAGCTCTAATATTTGATCATTTTGACCGTCTCCAGACCCCATAATCCTACTCCCTCACCCTCCCCTTACCCTTCTGCCTAGCCACATCCTTACCCTCCCTGCCATTCCATCTCAGCCCCCTCGGCCCTCCCCTCCCCCTCCTTTCTACCCTCCCATTGCTTTCCTTTGCTTTTCCCTGTAAAAATTCCACTTTTGGGTTCTTCTCTAGGGCTTGTTTTCTCCTGCTTCTGGTGGACTTGGTAGTTGCTCAGGTATCATTTTGAAGATTTTGCAGCACAAGTATCATGGTGTCATATCTGCTCAGAGTTTTGGCTGTAGCTCTCCGAGACGGAGAGCACATTAGGTGGTGGGCAACTGTTGAGCCCTTAAAAGTCATATTGGTCAAAGTCAACTACAGTAAAAGTCAACCATAATCAAATTAGTCAAATTGGTCAAAGTCAACAAGATCAAGGTCAAAGCCAATAGGGGCAAAGTCAAAGTGTTAAAGTTCAGGTGTCAAAGTGCACAGGTAGTGCACCATTAATTGTCCACAAAGGGTAAAATTGCAGAAAGTGGGTTGCAGGTTGCAAAGGTATTTTTGTAATTTCCCTAAGGTTCAAAAGTGTTTTAAAGTGTTTTGGGAGGTTCAGGTGAATCCTCTCTTAGGTGCACAAGTGAAGACTTTAAAGGAAAATGTGAAGGTATGTGAAGCAGCAGTGTACGCAGAAGTGAAAGTATGATCCCCCAATTAAAATTTTTGTTTTAGTCTAAAGTCACTACAGGACAAAACAGGGATTCGTTGGCTCCCCACTTGAGGAGACAATCTTGGAACATCAAAGTGAGCACCAAGATACTCTTGCAGTTAGGAGCGTACGTGAATCGACACTCAAATCAAGACAAGGACTATTCTTGGACTAAGAGAGTGAGCATAGTCTAAGTTAGGCAAGAGAGAGAAGTGCAAGAGACACACAGTGTGCAATGCAGAGAAGTGAAGTGCAAGGTGTGCATGAAGAGTGATTAAGGAAGTGTGCAGAGAAGTGCGAAGCTAGTCCCCCAAGGAACTCAAGGTCTCATTGAAGTGTGCGCGTGCCGACAGAAGGTATCCATCCCTCCCCCTTAGTGGAAGATTGGTGCAAGGCAAGTGTAGGCTTGGAGAAGGTGGAGGTTTGGTGCAGAGGAGGCCGGAAACAACAAGACCCTTGGGTATTTGGTATTTTGTAATTGAGCACTCTGTGGGATTTTGCACAGAAGCATTGGATTGTATTGTGCATCACCATTGTATTTGTCTTATCATAATCAATCGACAGAGGCTTCCAGCGTGTATCTTTCTTCTTGTCTTTCCGTTTTCTCCTACAAACACTCAAATCCCTTCTTGTCCAAGAATCCCCCAACACATTAGCCAAGATCATCTTGGGCATGAAATTTGTTGATGAGAGATGTATCGTTCATGATCTATCAAATGGTGATGTCATTATTCCTACTAGCATTTTATGTCGTGGGCTATATAAGCTCATAGATTATGCAAAATTTGTGAATGATTCAACATGTGCAGTTCAAGATTCTTAGGCTATGTCAGATGCAAAGCTTTGGCATGCACGTATTGGTCATTTGAATTTTGCTAGTTTGTTCGCTTGGAGAAATCTAAAATGGTGTCCTCTCTGCCCAAACTTGAGGCACCTAGTAAAAATGTCTGTGAAGGTTGTATTTTGGCCAAAATGCAGCATCCCTCCTTCCCAATAAGGGCACTTTTTTCCTTCTTTAGGAAGTTTTTTCTCCCCCGGCTGGTATATATGCCTATAACCCTAATAGGTTACTTATCTTTGCACATTTTCACTTGCTAGTACACTCAAAGATCTTTTGTGCTTTAAGATTCTTCTTCTTCCCTAGATTGTTTGTGTGCTTCTGCAGACTTCAAAATCCAACAAAGATTCTCTCCATTTCACACTTTTGTCTTTGATTGAGATAAGCTTAAATATTTAACCTTTGAAGTCTTCAAAACATATGATGAAATGAAAGTACATTTATGCTTCTTGAATCAGGAGAAATCCAATGTGCATTTAACCAATCAATTAGGCTTTCTCCATGCACCAACATACATATGCATAGTCATACATAGGGTCTCCTTAATTTATGAGCTTATACAACCCATGAAATAACATAAAAAGTGCAATGTTCTCATTTCCATAAGAAATATCACCAACTGTATATTCAAAAAACACTACCAACAAGCTGATCTTGGCTAATGCATATTCTTCTTAATCCCTATAGCATATAAGGCATCTAATATTATGAATCTAATCCCATTAGCAACACTAAGGAAGATTCCTCAAACTCCCATGATAGAATATGAGGAGTTGCTTACACATTGAGGGCAAGCTCAAGCAAGCTAAAGAAACTACATTGAGACATAATATGTTTGGTTGCACTAAAGTCAAAGTACCAAGCATCCTAACCCAAATCCAACATACAATGGGCATGCATTGATGGGTCATAACCACATTGTGTATTATATGCCCATTCTTCATGGTTTATTAAGTTTTAAGGCTCAACCTTAGAAGCAAACATGTTTGGAATAGTCATTCCTTCCTCTTTGTTCTTTTACTCTTTAGTAGAAGCTTATGACATTTTTTTATGATATGATCATTTTCCATAGATTTTTGCATACCAAAGGTATATACATCTTTAACTTTTTCCTTATGACTAGGACCAAAAGCTTGATTTGAAACGTTCTTAACAGGCCCACTTTACCTAGAGTAATCTTTTGTAACAAGAAAAATATTAACTCTTTAAAAGTCAAGGCATTTAGATTTCCTTTCATCATGAATCAAAGAGTAGAAGTAAAAGAATCTATTAAGAATAAACTAAACCTTAAGACTAATTAGCGTAATCAAACTACCTTGCAAAGTTTCATCTCAAACAATCAATGAGTCCTTCAAATGTTTTAATTTTTAGAGAAAAATGTCCATAGAATCACCTTCATTCATATGCTCAATCTCCAGAATTTTTTGGAGGTAAGCATTGTGCGCCCCATTTCTCACTTGATATAATGTGGCAAGAGTATACCAAGCATCCTTTATCATTTTGCATGACTGAATATGAGGATAATATAAAAAAAAGTAGCATAATGGAATAATTCAATAGATAGAGATGAGAAAGATACGGATTGACAGATAGAAAACTCAAATTACCAAAGTGCCAAGACGAATGAGCCACAAAGATGGTATTGTCCATCTGTGTGCTCCCAATATGGAGCTTCGATAATGATCTAGACATACTCTGGGCGAAGGTCTTACTAGTGTGCAATGGCATGTAAAGCTTTGCATAGGCCATGCTTATATAACTTTTACAATGGAAGTGGGTATATACAAAAATAGTCAAGAAAGATATAATAGCCGGCAAAGTATAATTTTTGATAATATCTCCATGACCCAAAGTTCTATCATCTTTGCCCTGTAGTTTGCGGGGATCACCCCCTAGATCTTGTATAAAGGGTCAAGTTATCCCTTTGGACTCCCCTTTTTAATGGGGAAACTGCATGTTCCCACAAAGGCCTTAATTTTCACCTTGAATAGCAACCTATGATGGAGAGTGTTAATCTCCAAAAGAACAAGCTACTCTTGAAGTTAGAACACCTCTATATCAAGAGTAACTCAAAACCTTCACCAATTTGGAGGATCAATACTCAATTATCAAAATTTTGAACAAACTGTGAAGAAGATGACTACACAGAAAGTCTGCTGCACATAACTCTCTCATTGACTTATCAAATGTGTAAAGTTTTTTATAAAACTTTGCACAAGGTGTCGGCTATAGTTTGTGCACCTTCTCCAAGTTAAATCATTTCAAAAGACTCAGTAGATCTTGAGAAATGGTTTCATCAAGTCACCTATGTCTAAAACTATTCTTCTGAGAAGTCGATTCAGACACCTGTAACTTCTAACACTTGGTTCTCTCAAATTAGAACCCATTTATGCAAATGCTTTTAGCCATAGATGGCTTACCTTCCAGCTTAGATTTTGACTCCTCACTTGTGCAAAACTTTAAACTGTGCACTGAAAAATGATCAAATCTTTGACCATCGAGATTGCGCCTGTTTTAGAAGACAGTCAACACTTCTTCACATATGAATGTTCCTACTCATAATTCTCACAGCCTGTTTACAATTAGGCTCTCAAACTTTAACCATATACTCATTAACTATGGAATTAGATGTCTACAAAAGGATTCTTGAAATGATCAAGCACAGAAGGAGAATGCACAGAAACATCGGGCGCAATTTTTCCTTCATTACTAGAAAACTTTACAACTGGATGAGAGAGCTAATCTTCACACTTCTCAAGTGTATAATCACTTATAATTCTTCTAAATTATTGTATTCTACACTCTCTCATATTTTCCCCGACATTTTTACTTGTATATATAGGCAAATATGTACAATCTCATAACCATACAAAAGTATAAGTGAACTATCTCCGAATTAATGTACATATGTATACACATCTTCATCCTTTGAACATATGCTTCATATATTGATCTTCTCTTCAGTCCTTGACTTCCAAACCTTCATCAAAACTTCAATTGTTGATTGCCCTGCACCAACAACCTAGTGGGCTATAATTTTATGTCCTACCTAAGCTCATACCTTGACTCACAAAGATCATCTATTACCATCATCATTCACACATACACTTCATCAAACTTGGAGGTTAGGGTTTCAAAATTGTCTGAGCTCTCAAGATGACTTCTCCTCATAATTAGGTCCTTGCAATTTAGAGCACCAGGATCATTTATGGTTACTTAACAATGGATTATTGAGTATATCTAACAAGACAATGGCATGCTTGATAGATAAAGTAATCAAGGCATGCGCCTATGCATCTCTATGATCCAATTGAAGTTTATCTATAGTGGCTAGGGTAATAGTGGTGTATTTAACATGGTCAAAATTAGAGCTACAAGAGAACTTAAAATAAGAACTGCACCAAAACTCAAACCTCAACATCCTTAATGCCACTTGCATTAGCTACATTTTGAACATTTTTAGTCGTGATATGATTTATTTTAATGCATTGTAAAATATTAGACAATCCCTTTACAACCAATATATGTTGCATCCTATATGCCCATAATGTTAGGAATGGGAGTGAGTTGTGTTGAAGCATGTTTGGTTGAGAAAAAAAGATTTAGATTGAGGACTATTTCATGGTCCATTTTGAGGATCATTCCAAGGCAAAGAGTTGTAAAATTATTAGTTCAAAATGTTGATTTGCATGGGTTTAAAGGTTGAAACCCCCTTGGAGAACCCTTGGGTTTTATTGAGGAACCCATCGGAAAGTCATCGTTGGTCTTTGAATGATTTTTTGTAGTTCCTGAATCTCTCAGTTTTTCCACTAATCTATTAATTCTATATAGATGTATAGGAACTCCTTGCAGATTAGTAGACACAAACTATAATGAAGTCCTATATTCCCCCTCAATCAAGGACATAAATTTGGTCAAGAAGATAGAGCTATGCATGTCTTCTAGGGTTGTCATTTTCTCACTCTCTGATTCACTAGAGGTATCCAAATAAATTGAGTGTAGGCTTCTCTTGGTTACACTTTTAGCTAAGCAAATTACACTCGTCTTGCTTCATAAGACACATCTTGATCTCAAGTATAATGAAAACTTGGTTTTCCTCTGACTCTCTCTAGTCTTATGTTGTTTGATATCTCCAAGATTTTGAATATTGAAAGTCTTAGATTTTGGCTCTAGATGGGATTTTGTGTGTTTTAAATCCCCCAAGCATCGTTTCTGGTCCAAACATCACTTGTCCCATATATTCAAGATACACAATACCTATGACCCAAACAACATATGACACACAAGTCCATGATATGATACCTAGACTGGCGATACATGATACACAAGGGTAGAGATACACAAGGGTAGCGATACACAAGGGTAGCAATACATGACACCATGATGTCATGATACATGATACATGTCAAGATATCAATGATACACAACACTTGAGAGTGTCGATGACACGCAATACACGAACAACTCACGATACATGACACAAGGTAAAAAACAATACATGATACTTCTAGTCATGTGACAACACTTAGAAGCATTGATGATACATGATACCTACACAAGACAACACATAGACAACACACAATACTCGATACACAAGTACCTCATGAAGAAATGCAACCAGTGACAACACACGACATGTGAGGATCGATGACACATGATCGGGAGTGAGGTCTTGACAATACACCATACTTGCCAAGATATTGATGACACACGAGAATGTGGTATCATGATACCTGACTCAATAGATTGTGATATTTAATCTTTTCTTATGTATTTTCAAATTTTGACCTTATACTTATGTTCCTTGTGACCTCCTCTTGCTCCCTATCTTCCTAGATTACAAAAAAATCTTAATGTTTCATAAAAAATAACTCTAATGACACTTTGGATGTGTCGTATCTCCCCACATGGAAATGTGTATGTGTGTATGCAAATGTGATAGAACCAATGTGTAGGGCTCACCTCAAAGGTCCTTTTCTCAAAATTTTAGCTCTTAACTCTGATCGTATAGGCCATTACAAAGGTCACAATTTCTAGCAGTACATGTCATTTACATCACTCCCATGATACTTGTAGTTTTACAAATTGATTTATGATGTGCTTTTGGGTTTTAGATCTTGAACAAGGTCAATGATAAGATTTTTAGATTTCTTGGACTTTGGAAGGTCCTAACCTACTCAAACCCAATCTTTTCCTAAGTCTTAGACCCTACTCTCACAAGTCCTAATCTACTCAGAAACTTATTACACACACACACACCCACACCCACACTAAGTGTATGAGAAAACAAGTGCAAGTTATTGATGCATTATCATGATTCTGAACTCCTTTTTCACGTACACTATTTCCACAATGACACTCTAACCATCAAGTAGGCACCTTGAATAAGGCCCTTGTCCCTAGCAACAACACTAAAAACATGTGTATCAGACTCACAAGCTCCTTGCATAGTGGACAAGTGAGACTAGCTAGCTCTCACATATCCTACAAGTGCACTATAGTGGTGGTTTGACATGCACACATGTTTAATGATCAAACCAAGAGTATGAACCGATCAAGTGCATAGAAGCACATGCTCCACATGATGGTTAATGCATGGATAGGTCAAATAGTGCATGTCAGGGTGACTTTCTACCTCACATGACACCTTCTACATGGGGGTGTGTGTCATGATACTTGGTGCAATAGTAGATACTAAGTCAACAATTTCTCTTAGTTCCCATACCCAAATATGGTCAATAACACGTTCATTTCAAAGCTCTCGATGAGAAGATTACTAAAATTTCTCTAGACTCGATTGGAATTTTCTTCACAAAGTTATAAAATTAAAACCAAGTGTCGAGAATCACCTACCTACACCTAACGACTCCCTATGCTTCACACACATGAGATAATAGTGGAAGAATGTGGGGAAGGGTAGAAAACACATCCAAGCACACATTAGATGCCTTAAACACACACACAAGTTCACAAAGAAGGAGATACACAAGCAAGAAGGAGTTACAAGATTTCTTCGAGTTAGTTTTTACAAAATGGCAAAAATCTTTACAATGAATCACAAAGTGACTCTTATATACATGTATCTTTGATTTGGTACTTTCACATAAGTGACCAACACATTCAAGGAATTCCTAAATAAACTACTATTTTACAAGGATATTGATACAAGCTTGTAGGTAATTTGCAACTAGAGGAATCCTCTAATGCATTTACAAGGCTCCCATATACTTGATGATGTCATATGAAAAAGAAAAGTGGCTATTTCTTTGAAAAACTTTATGCGCCCCTGCTTTTCTTCCCTTTGCTTATTTTTTTCTTTTCTTTTTAGCCTTTGACTCTCTACAATACTTGCTTTCAACATATAAACCCATGCATCCCTAGAAACATGATCAATGAAATTCAAGAAGTATAGGTAATTCCAAAATGAAGGTGTCTATGTGGAACAATCTTTTGGAAAGAAAGAACTCTGCATTTTTCCCAAAATGCAACCTTCATAGACATGTTTAGAAGGTGCCTTGAGTTTGGGCAAAGAGGACACCATTTCAAACTTTTGTTGGCAAAGCAAACTAGTAAAATTCAAATTAACAAAGGAATGCATGCCAAAGCTTTTCATTTGAGATAGCCTAAGAATGATGAACTATTCATGTTGAATCATTCACAAATTTTGCATAATTGATGAGCTTATACACTCCACAACATGAAATGCCAAAAGCAATGATAACATCACCATTTTAAAGATCATGAACTCTACATTTGTCATCAATGAATTCGACAACCAAGCCAACCTTATCTACTATCAAAACTGATAAAAAAACTTGATCCTTGGCACATATAAGGCATCTAAAATGTGAAAGAACTACCATAAAAAATTCCTCAAAATGATATTTTCAACTCCCATGATAGGATAAGAGCATTTATTAGCACATATGATAGTATCTCCTATAGGACCAAGCTCAAGTGAAGTGAAGAAACTGTATGGTGAGGTAATATGTTTGGTTGCAACATTATAAAAGTATCAAACATCCGAGTCTACTATAGACATATACTACTCATTGGAAGAAGGTTCATAGCTACTATGACTAGTAAATGCCCATTATTCATTCTGAACAAGATCAATAGGCTTTGTTTTAGGTAGAGGCAAAGCTTTCCATGCATGTACATGTGCATCTTTGCCATCTCAATGATGTTGCTCTATTGTAGGTGCAACCTACAAAACTATCAATGCATGTGCATGCACATCTTTGCCATACTAACGATGTTGCTCTATAGTAGGTTAAACATGAAGAGGAAATTGAAGATCATCATCTTCAACACCATGTACCTCATCTTCAATCACTATAGTTGGAGGTGTAATAGGACATTTTTCAACACCGCACAATATTCCACAAGTCTTTGGCTACCAATACATGACACATCATGTGTGCCCACAATGGGTAATGAGTACCATCCAACTTATCCTCAAGAGACAACATGGAAAATACATCATTGCTTTTATCCATGGTCAGTGACTGAATACCATGATGTGAAAAATTTACTATATCCCCAAAGTTAAACAAAAATACCCAAGTGACTTATACTATACATGTAGCAAACTTCAAGCTGCTTGTATTGGAAAACCAAAACCTGTATATATGCTTGGCAAAAAGAATGAAATTGCATGCGTAGTCAATGCGATAGTGCGTTCAAAGGTTGAACAAGCTCAAATAAAAAATTCCAATACGACATAGTGAAGCTATTTTGAACTACTAATTGTGTCAAGTATGCTCACACTTTTTTGTGCAATTCTGAGACTATGACCAGAGGGATGTCTAGGACATCTTAGAGAAAGTGAAAACCTACAATGATACCAATTTTTGGAGTTTGAGGTTTGAAAAAGCACATGATCAATACAAGGAAGAAGAAGAAGCTTGGAAACAACACAATACTAAATGTGTTACCAAGTGAATGTACAAAGATAAGTTACCCATTAGGGTTACAGGCATATATACAAACTGGGGGAAAAACCTTCTAAAGAAGGGAGAAGTGTCATGGTACTAGCAAATATATCAACAAGATGCATGCCAAAATTGGACCTCTCTATCACATGATATCATACTCTCTCTCTCTCTACCTTTATCCATATATATCTAGCTTCCATATGGCTAGGTGGGGGTCCCAAGGTTTACACATTTGTGGTTTTCTCATGGATTTACATGGAGGTTCAAAAGATTGGCCATTGTTAAGGATTGGGGTTGTTAATTGGATAGTTAGTTTGTGTTCATACATGTGGGTGATATGATAGAATTAGGGGGTTGATTCGGTGTTAATTTAGGTGTCCATTTGTATACAATGTGGGGAGATTAATACAAAGCTATTGTGATTTAGGCTACACATGTTTATGTCGGGTTTGCACATAAAAATTGAACATAGGGTTTTCTAGCAAAGCTGAGTGGTGAGGCTAGACTAGAGCATGTAAGCTAGCTTTTGGAAGCCATATGTGAGAAGCATTGGGTTGCGCCTTAAAAAGCTACTTGGAAACCTAGATTCATTGAATCCTTGGTTGATTCATGGCACCATCTTTGATTGTTCGCGGAGCTTTCCATCATTGTGTTGGTGGAAAACTCGAAAGAGGTGCAGTTCGTTCTCCTTTCTTGACCCATATCTACTTTGTGCTAGGTGATGCTTTTTGTTTATGTAAGCTTAACTCTCCATAATTGCTTCATCCTTGAATCACATTCCTTGCTTGCATTTGGCATGAGAAAATTGGATGGACCTTCATAACAAGAACACACTCTTTTCCAAAATAAGGGGGCTACAAGACATACATGGTGTGCTACAATGGGCTTGAATCACAATGTTGGTGTAGGGACACATGAGATGTGTGTGGACTAGGAACAAGAGGGGTCATGGCCTTCTGATTCAATCTTGAGGCATTGTTTTTTGATTTAACTATAGGAGTCATTTCTTGAGGTTCAAATTGATAACATGATTGTAAATCAAGTCTTGTCCCAAAACTAGAGATTTGGTTAGATCATCATCATGTCATACTAAGATATTGATAGTTATAAGGACCTCTTGTAGAAGAATCGACACTTCCACTTCTCCTAAACATGAAGTTTCTATGCCTCCTAGGCCTACAAGATATGCCTCCACTAGATTTACTTGTAAGCCCATGCTTAGACAACAAGGGCAGGTAATGGAACTTATAGCTACTTCATAGTCAATCAAGGCTCTGATCATTTTGCTTCTAGTGCTCGGTCCTAGCTCAACTGATATGAACGGTCCTCGATCTATCATGCTGGTCATAGCCCGTGCTCATGTTTGACACATAGCCATGTGATATCTTGGGGCATTGGGATTGGGTAGAATGCCTTGTCATCTCAATTTCATCCATTTAATACATTCTAGGGCCTTGATCTGTGCCTCTTCTCTAATTCTTTCTTCTTGTTCTCTACACTTCTTAGCTTGATTCAATCATGTAAGCATGTTTTCTGTGAGGGGTTCTTGATAGAGTTTTACTTTGCAACCACTAATATAATTGAGCATCACTTCTTCTAGGGTTGTTAATTGCACTATGTTACTTCTAGAAACTTGATTGATAATCATAGGTGGTCCATAAACATATTTTTCTAGCTTATAGCTATGTTGTTTGAGTGTGTATACCAATACTAAGTCACCAACTTTCAAGCCTATGTCTTTTATGCACCAACCATTTTGGCATAGTTTTTGCCTCCTCAATATTAGCTCTCTCATCAATAAGTGCATAATGTAAATCTGCATCAGAAATAGAATGATCTATATAATCACATGAAACTTGGAAAGGTTGAGAAGTTGCCTCACTAGGACCAACACTAGACTGTCCACTTGTAAAAAAAGGCAGCAAAGTATCATACATGTCTTTTGAGCTAACAAATGTCTCTTTCGTACATGAAAGTAAAGGCTGAGTAGCATCTTCCACAAAAACAACATCATGACTAACCAAAATGTGTTTAGTTTGTGGATGATACAAAAGATAGCCTTTGCTTTCAGAATTGTACCCAACAAAAATACATTTTACTGCTTTATCATCCAATTTCTTGCGATGTTTTTCAGGCACCAATGCATATGCCAGACAACCAAAAACATGCACATGAGCAACAGATGGCTTGTGACCATGCCAACCCTCATATGGAGTGAAGACTGCAGTGCTTTAGTGGGACACCTGTTAAGTACATATGTTGCACACATGATAGCCTCAAGCCAAAAACTATGTGGTAAAGCCTAACTCTTGACCATACACCTCACCATCTCCATGAGTGACATGTTCTTTCGTTCAACAAATTCATTCTGTTGAGGTATGTACGACACTATTGTAAGAATTGCTTGAATGATGTGTGTGAATCTCCTCCCATCCATATATACCCTCTTGTACTCTAAAAATAGCAATGATATACTCTAAGAATAGCAATGATCTGGAATAGTCTAGTGTGAACATGTGGCCATCATGCAACACTTATTCCCATTACTACCAAAGTATCTTAGGGTATCCCCCGAGCTTGGGACCTTGGCTAGCTGGCCCTTGTCCCTCACACACATGGATTGATCCCTGTGGATCAAATACTGAAAAACTTGGTTAAAAAAAAAAAGAAATTTATTGCGGGTGATACTTTATTGCCATCTTGTGTACGAGTTGGAAATATAGATTTCAATAGAGACACGCGGATCTAATTGTCACTGCTGGTACCATAACAATGAAAATGGCTCCATCTTGATAATTTTCTTTATCCTTGTCTCTGTTTAGAAATTACTAGACGTATACCACTACCCCACGCTTCGCGCCAAATAGACTGATCCCTGTGGATCAATGTCTGACACTTGTCTCACTTTGTTCTTTGTACAAAAGAGAAAGTCTTTTTACTTGAAAATTCTCATCTCTTTCCAAATGTATTGCTTTAAATATTATCCTTTTAAAGCTTGACTTTATTCCTTTAGATCATAATGCTAATTGCATTCTTTCTTGATCATAAAATCTTTGAGGATTAGCTATCCTCTATTCTAGGTTCTAACTAGATATCTTAGAATTTGAACTTGTGAACTACTAAGTTTCTCATTTTAATGACCTTGGCAATATTTGCCTTTGTCTTAAGACTTCCCTTGGTCTTATATTTGAATTAATTACTCCAATCAATGATATCTACTAGATAGCCACATCTTATACTTTTCTTTGATCAGAATGCTACTAATCATTCATCTTGATCATTATCTAGTTTGAATATTCTATGTATACTCAAACAAGTAGATTGCAGTGGAAAATAAACAAATTACAAGACTTTGATCAATAAAACATGAATAAATAAGAAAATTTTAGTATGTTTTATATGCCCGCATGCATATGCATACTAATTTTCTAAAAATTTTGGCAGCATAACGGCGTAATTTTGAAAATCGAAAAAAAATTACGACAAGCAATTTTTGTGATGATGGTGCTGGCAGACACAATCTATCTACAAATAGACCAAAAGGGGATTACACACCCTGACAAATTTCTCAATGCCGACAAGCATAATATAACTACAAGTAGACCGAAAGGGGATACACATCCTGAAAATTTTATTTTTCTCCTTGCTAACCTACAAGAAACATACTTACCTTTCCCTGCAAGAAGAATACATGCACCGCACAACATGAACTCGCAGCTAAACTATGTGTATAGTCTAGGTGCTATGAAAAATTGTGTGTTCTATATGCAATTTGATGCGAAAAAAGAGCAACAATGCATATAAATCAATAAGAGACTTATTTGGAGGTCCAAAAAGTAATTTGCAGTTGTGTATAGGTGCTGAAGATGATCGATACTCTGTCGGAATAGCTTTCGAATATTCCAATAGTCGATGCCTCAAACGAGGCTCAAAAGAGGGTCCTTGACTAGGAAAAAGAAAACTCCAAACTCTCCAATGGAGACTGAAGCCAAAATATGGCTTGCAACCACTCTCTGAAAAGAGTTTTGAGGAAGCTTCGCACAGCAAGAAAAATCTCCAAATTTGGATATCGGATGCTTAAGATATCGGCAAAAGAGTGAATAAGAGACAAAGTAGTTAATTTGGTAAAGCCTAAACTATGGTCTGCAAACCAAAATCGTTTGACTTGCTTGCTCTCTTGAGAACAGACGAGCGCACACAGATTCCAATATCCCACATGTCATATCATACTTGGCATTCACTATATATATGCCTGTGCTTTCTCTTCCTCACTTAAAATGCGATGTTTAAAGCGCTCTGTCTGTGGCCTTCTCGGCCGTTGAGAAGCGACACATGCAAATTTATGTGCCTCTAAATTAATATCGAGCTAACACATGGAGATGCTCAGGCCAGAGCCGTGCGCTCCGGCCAAGAACTGCATATCCATTCAATTTCTTTGAAGGGAATCTAGAGCAAATATTCCTCGCCTGCCTAAAGTTGCAATAAATGGGCGTCTCTCTAATCCTTTCAAGCTTTCTAGATCCATAAGGCAAGGTTGTCCCCTGGCCCCCATCCTGTTTGCCATTGCCAGTGACGCCTTAGGTTGGTTGGTCAAGGATGCTTTGGATAGAGGTCTCGTCAAAGGCATTGAAATTCCCAACTCCACCTCCCCCCTCTGCTTGCAAATGTTTGCTGATGATACTAATATTGTTCTTAAAGCTGACAATGATTCCTTGAAAGTTTTTCTTGTCTGTCTGGATCTGTTTTGTACTGCTAGTGGCTCCAAGGTCAATCACATCAAAATTGGTTTTAAATCCTCCTCTAATATCATACCTAACAACATTATCAACCTTGGGTGTGATGTCATCAAGGAAGGTGAAGTTTTCAGATTACTTGGCATCCCTATGGGATTCAACATCTTTATGGCTCAAAGGTGGGATTGGTTATTAGATAAATTAAAAAAAAAACTTGTTTTTTTGGTACGATTCTCACAACTCCCTGCCCCACAGATGCTTTATCCTTAATCATTATGTTCTTCCTAAATTGTTCTACTTCTTAGCTAGTTGGTCTCCTTCCAAAAAACAGATTCAGCAGGCTATATCTTTGGCCAAAAGGTTCCTCTGGGAGGAAATGCTCTTTTCCAAAAAGTGGCAAAAGTGTCTTGGGAGATCTGCTGCCTTCCTAAACCCCAAGGGGGTCTGGGTATCTGTTGCCCTACTAAAATGGCAGATAATCTTGCTGCCAAGTGGGTTTTAAGAAGCACTACTTCTACTAACATTTGGGCTGTTCTGTTGCAGAGAAATTTATCCAAATCTATATTTCTAACTATAAGGCTTGGAGTAGAATTAATATGTGGGATATCATTGCTTCCCCCCTTCCCATTACTCCTGTTGGTAGCCAGCTTGTCTGCAGAATCTGGAATGCATGGTTCAAAGCTAAAAATGTTCTTACGGCAACTTGAGGGTTTTGTATTCCTCTGAACTATTTTTGCAGGAATCCATCTGTTTTGGTATGGCTTCTCAATGCAAGATTGATGAATTGTCTATCAAAGAGCACAAATGCCATAAATCTGGTCTCATTGCTTGGAGTGATCTCATGAGAAATGGGGAAGTTATCCCTGATCAAGAGCTCCATAATAGGTCTGATTTATCTGTTGCATGTGTGTAGGTGCTGAAAGCCCGAAAAATGCTGTTGGGAGGAAAGCTGGCCAGATGTCTCATTTCTAAAGCGAGTCTTGTTGAGGTGGCTAGCTTCATCTACACAGAATTCAAGAAGACAAAAGGGAATATATCTCTTCTTGTTGCTAAACTCAACAAAAGGTGGTCTTGCAACTGGTCTTCCCACCAGTGGTCCTGTAGGTTTAAAGCTCTGTGGGCCTTCCCAGATCAGTGTAAACACTCCTACCTACAGTGGCTTATGATCCAGAATGGTCTATGGATTGGTCCCAGAGTCAGGAAATTTCAGACTAATGGAGAGTTGTGTACCTTCTGTGGCAAGGTGGAAGATGTTACCCACTTATTCTATGAATGCTCCCATGCCAAACACTTTTGGGCCATTGTGGAGCTATATCTTCAGTCCAGAAACTACCCTAGTCTTAATTCTGCCATCATTGGATGCTGCTTAAACATGGACATCTTGTTATGGAACATTTGGAGAGGATATATCTTGTGGCACATTTGGTGTAGTAGGAATAATGTTGTTCTTGGCAAAGGAAATAGAAATTTCCTCATTTCTCTATCTAGAACTTTGAAAAAAGCCTTAGAAAAATGTATTCAATGTATCAAGTCTGTTCGTGAGTACCAGGAAACTTTTTCATCCATGTTTGTCTTCTTCTTTGAATAATAGTCACTAGCCTTTCCCATGCATCTCACTCTCCATAACTACCATTGCTTTCAATGATTATAAGGCAAAAGAAAACGAGTTATCTATATCTATCATCGCTCTCAACAAGGCACAAAAACTTATGTATTAAGCTACATTGCCTAACACAATTTAAAGGAGGAAAAAATAGAATATGCTATAATCAAAGGACATGATTTGAAGTCCGAAAAAAAAAGTTTGAGTACAAATCATTAGCCATAATACAAGAGAAAAAAAAGGTTGTTATACAAATCCGATTCCATGTTTTAAGGGAGACAAAATCTCATTTGATGATGGAAAAGAGAAAGAAATTGTTTCTTTCGCAAAGTAGTCAAGTTTATCTACATCAATTCTCTTGGGCTTTCATTGCTCAACTCAATCCTAGATAGAGTAGATATTGTAATCAATATGCTTATATCCAATCCTAATCATGTACCCATACCTTTACTTCACATAGACTACAATACTTGATTGAAAATAATGGGCAAAACCTGCTTTTAAGTGTTATTCCCAATGTAGGCACAATGCATGTCCATGGCTTTTAATCACCATATATGAGTAGATAATTGCTTTTAAGTGTTATTCCCAATGTAGGCACAATGCATGTCCATGGCTTTTAATCACCATATATGAGTAGATAATCCTTGATTTGGAAATGAGAACACTCTTTTTCTTCCCATTTGATCATAGAAACTGCACACCATATGTCCCTTTGATCACTTTAATTGGTGATAACTTCATTATTTTCAATTTCTTGGGTTGATGAAACCCTTTTGGTCCTTGCTTAACCCTTTTGGTCAATTTTGGAAGACATAATTGATATTTGGGAAGGTCTCGACTTCACGGATGAGTCAAGACAAGATGTGATTTTCCTCAAGATCAACTTTGACAAAGCTTATGACAGGCTAGAATGGGACTATATTTTGCAATCACTTAAAGATATCGATTGCAGCCAAAAATTCACCAAGATGATCTCGAGCCTATTGGGAAACACGTCGACTCAAATTAATGTTAATGGAAGACTTTTGAAGGCGATCAAATTAAGATGATTGATTAGACAAGGGTGCCCATTGGCTCCCCTTGCCACGGAAGGGCTTAGCCGACTGGTGGAACAACAAGTGGAAGTTGGTAATATCAAAGGCCTCTTGTTGCCCCATAACACTAGCCAGATCACCATGAGACTTTTTGCCGATGATATGAACACGTTTGTCCACAATGAATTAACAGTCTGGAGACATGTTGGAGGTGCCTGGACATTTTTTGCAAAGCCTCTAGATCCAAAATCAACCACTCAAAGACCACTTTCAAAGCCATTATCGGGATCCAACCTAACCTTGTCTTTGAACATGGCTACCAAAACATTCCCCCAGGCTAGGTCTTCTGTCTTCTTGGGATTCCCTTGGGCTTTGGCATCTCGATGGAGCAACGGTGGAACTCGGTCCGGGCCAAACTCGAAAGCGAGCTAAACTATTGGAGAGGTAAATCAATCTCATGGGTCGTGCAATGGTGGTTAACACATTCCTCATTTCGTCGACCATTTAGTTCCTCTCTTGTTGGAGACCGAAAGTGCAAGAATTGTCCAAATTGGTAAGTATTTGTAGAAACTTTCTTTGCATAGGAGACGACAACAGGAGGGGGGTGCCTAAAATCAAATGGTCCATCTGGACTAGCCAAAGGGATAGTGGGGGCCTTGGTATTCTTGACATGGATTGCATGGCTACCAAACTGGTAGCAAAATGGTTGATTAAGGCATGGTGCAATGGGGAGACTTCGTGGGCCAAACTGATATTCAGAAACAAGAACACATTGACTTTTGTGGGATTCCTGAATTGGAACAATCTTGAAATTCTAACCCTTTTGTTTTCCCCGATCTCGGTTTTCCCAAAAGGCTCAAACCTTGTGTGCTCCCTATGGAAGAGTTGGAAGTCAAAAGCTTTTTAAGAATCAGTGAAGATAGGAAGTGGGCAGCCAGTATCAGACAGACTGACTCTATTTGGTTTCTGATCCATGGCATCAAGAAGGTGGAATCTTGGAACATTCAAAGTGCCAAGAGGCTTTGGAACAAGGGCTTCAGAAAATGGAAACATCTATGGAAACAAGACACCAACCAATGGGTCAACTTCGAGGATATCGACCCTAGCATCAACATTACCTATGAAGAATGGAACATTTTACAAAGCACACATCTGCTTCAGACCATTGTAAAGTTCATCTTCTCATGAGACACGAATCGCCGGCTTTGCTAAGTCTCAGATGGCATAATGGTAATTGCCTAACAAAAATCCCGAATATCAAAGGAAACATTGATTATTAGATTGACCTCAACAAGAAGTGGTGACTTTCATGGACATGACTGTAGTGTGAAATGAAGTTCATGGCTATCTAGAACCCTCTCATTGAAAACAAAAAGTCTATCCTCTTATGGAAAATTCTTCATCAGGGAATGTGGACCAACCAAAAGGTTAGAAAAATTTGTGGGGCATCTCCCTGGTGCAAACGGTGTTGCCATTCCATTGAAGATGTTGGTCACATCTTCTTTTCTTGTCCCAACTCCAAGAGGCTCTGACAGATTGTCGAAAAGAAAATTAGACTTCAGAAGCATATCAGTTGGAAACAAGCTCTACTAGGAGAAGCGATCGGCTGCTCAATGACCCTTTGGAATGCCATCAGAGGGGAGGTCCTCTAGAAGATCTGGTAGGAAAGATGCACTTACAACTTTGGCGACTCCCCCAAAGAGTGGTCGATTGAGAAATGGTTGTTCCTCCTCGATAAAAGAATCGCCAACTGTAAGAAGTCCCCCCCCCCTTGAGGCATCATAAAGTGCTCCTTCTAATCAAGAACAAGATTAAACCCAAGTGGGCCCCACATGAGGGTGATGAGAGGGTGATTAACCTTCTTTGTAATGCCATCTAAACTTTGTAAGACCTACCCTGCTGTGTGGGACTTGGGGGGTCCTGTGGGCACTAGTCCCCTTCACTTGTAATTTTCTTTTCTTTTTATTTAATACAAGTCCAAGAGAGTAGGCTAAGGCCGAACTTCCTTTTATTAAAAAAAGAAAATTCTTGGGTTGATTTCCCATTATTTCCCTTAGACTTTGGGCAAGTGACTCCATCACTTTTTATTCATTTCATGGTAGCCTTGAGATCTAAGACTCAATTGACTTCCATTTGGCTTTGATCAATTGTCTGGTACTTGCCCTATTTGGTAACAAATTACCCCATTCTTTATCAAAAAAATAAGCCCATTTGAGTGATTTAAGTGACCTTCTTTGGCCAAAAAATACATATGATGGGCAACCCAAAATTATATCGTGAGAAGTCCTACCATATTTTATCTTCCAATGATTAGTTGACAACAAAAGCATCAAAGTAATTCAACCTAGAGCGGAGATTTTTTTATGGAAATTTATCCATTAGGAAATCAATAAGGCTCATAGATAAACACACTCTTTGTTGAAGAACCCTAGGGAAAAAAGATACTAATAATAAATTACCTTTCTTCAATAAGAAATGGTAACTTGAGAGGTAGTCATGTGCTTAGAATCCTTCTGAAGGCAAGCAAATAAAAAAGAATGTATTGACTTGAAAGATAACCTAGCTATAAATCTTAAAATCTTAGTGTCAAATGTGAGAAATGAAGCCTCTTCTAGATCCTCAATAGAAGATATATAAGATCTTACGGTAAAAAACTTGCACTTGGAACAACCACTTAGTAGGTGTCAAAATTGCGACAGAGACCACCCCATAGGTGTAACAAGGGGACTAAGCATCCACACATGGAAAGGAGACCCATGTAGTTTTGTGCAATCGAGCAAAGATGGATGGTGAAACACTCACAACTAAATGTTATTACAATACCCCAACACCTAAACCTTAATATAAGTCAAGTTTATGTACCAAAATGGGTAAATGTATAGGGATCAACAAAGAGAACATGTTAGAGAACCTTCATATAGCCTTGAAATATCCCATATCAATATTTCACACTGTCACAAAATGTAGTCCCAACCAAATATAAGGAAGAAATTCAAAGAGAGCAATTGTGCCTATGTAAAGCTCCATGATGGACATTGATGCATCAAGAGCATTAACTTGAGGAGACTTTATACTACCTAAGATAGCTATGATGAGGGGGCATATTACCAAGAAGAAGCATATTAGTCTCTCATACTTATGAGAACACAAGTTGGATAGACATCGCTAGTGCCATTACACATGTTGAGAAAGGAGCACTATATAATGCACCAAAAATGCACCCGCTTCATGAGGTCAGTGCTAAAAATGTGGTGGTGATCATTTCTTGAGAGATTCTCCCAAGCCATCTAAGTCCTTCACTTGTTATACTTTATGGAATAATGGAATGTTATATGGATTTTAATGGCTTGAAGTTCTTAATGTGATTTGTCATTAAATTAATGACTTCACCTACCCATGGGATTTGGTCATGTGGAGGACTTTGAAGACTTGGAGGGAGAAATGTTCCCAAGATAATTAGTTCGAAAGCAAAGAGTAAAACCTAGATAATTAGAAATTAACCGTTAGATAAATGGCTCCAAACATTGTTAGAGTCAGTGGTAGTGATATAATTTTTTTTGTAATTATTTTACAAATGTTTATCATTCTAATATTTATAAATATGTTTGGGGTAACATATTTTTGTAGATACAAGAAGGCTCTTCCCTAGAAAATCCATAGAGAAGAGTTAGAATTGAGTGCATTTCCATATTTTTAGCCCTAGCAAGATTGATGTAAACTGGTACATGAGGGAGCCACTATAAAAAGGTCAAACCCCTCACTCTTAAGGACTTTTTGCTAGCATGAAAATTGAACTCTATTTCTTGCAAATTTTATGCACAAAGTTTCTTCATTTTTTTAGGTGATGGGGATCAACTTCAATTGTCGATCCGAGTACCTTATCCCAATCAAGCCTATGGAGATTTATCTCTAAGAATGTAGGAATTTCAAAAGAAGCTCAAGAGGAGAATGTCTAACACTCACACACAGACAAAAATTAAGAGCAACAAACATGAGACGCATGCAAACAAACTGCCACTAGGTCGATATGGCATTGGGGCACCTCAAAAACACCATAAAAGATTGACATGAAGTAACAAATGCAAGTAAAGTTTGCAAGATGCACAAATTTTCTGTCAAAATGAAACCAAAAAAATGAAAGTAAAGTTCTCCAAAAGCAAGATGCACAAGTTTTCTTTCAAAATGAAACCAAAAAAGTGATTAGAACTTAGTTTTTTTATCTTTTATACTTAAAAGATAAGTCCTTTTCAAACTTATTTGGCCAAAAAACTTAAAAAAGAGTTCCTATAGCTCCTATGACATCTTATTCAAGCTTTGGAAAAATATGTTGTCATTTTCAACATAAGTCAAGATTGGCTTGGTTGTGAAATTTGTTGATGATAGATGTACAGTTCATGATCTCTCAAATGGTGATATTATTATTACTTCTCACATTTTGTGTCATGGGTTGTATGAGCTCATAGATTATGCAAAATCAATTAATGATTCAGCATGTGTAGTTTGAGATTCTCAAGCTATCTCAGATGCAAAGCTTTGGCATGCATGCTTTTGTCATCTGAATTTTGCTACCTTGTTGTGCTTGCAAAAATCTAAAATGTTGTTCTCTTTGCCCAAACTTGAGGCACCTTGTAAAGATGTATGTGAAGGCTGTATTTTGGGCAAAATGTAGCATTCATCCTTCCTAAAGATGGTTCAGTTCGAGCTACTCATAAATTGTAGCTTGTTCATAGTGATGTCTATGGTTGCTAATGCATATTTACATGATGCACTTATTGATGAGGGGGATGATATAGGGGAGGAAAAAACTATGGCTAAATGGTTGGTGTGAACTTTGGGAGATAGCAAATTAGATGCATCTCTTTCATATCATACTCATTCAATTTCTCATAGTGCTTCCTTTGCATCAGATTGCTATGCAATGGCTGCATCTAGTCTTTGTGATGAGAATGAACCTGTTTCTTTTGATGAAGCACAAAATTCAAAAAATTGGATGGATGCTATGCAATCAGAATAGGATGCTATTATGAAGAATGGTACCTGGCCTTTATGTGATTTGCCTCCAAGCAAAAAGGCCATTGGCACTAAATGGGTATAGAAGCTAAAGTGTAAGCTTGATGGAGCAATTCATAGGTGTAAGGATCGGCTTGTTGCAAAATTTTATGCTCAAGAGAGAGGCATTGATTTTGATGAGACCTTTGCACCCACATGCCAAAATGACCATTGATCATAGCATCTGTGCACTTGCAACTCATCAAGGTTGCAATGTATATCAGTTGGACATTAAAATTGCATTTCTGAATGGTGACATACATGAAGAAGTGTATGTATTTCAGCCCCATGGTTTTGTGCAGAAAGGGCATGAAAACAAAGTGTGCAAGTCGAAAAATGCATTATATAGTTTGAAGCAACTACCAGGTGCTTGGTATGAAAAGATACATGCCTACTTGATTGCACATGATTTTGGGAATATTTCAACTAAGATCACCTTATATGTTTAGCATGCACATGATTTACTTCTCATCATTGCTGTGGATGTTGATGACATGCTACTCACGGTCCTAATGACAAGCATATTGCTTAATTTAAGGCTGCTTTGCATCCCTCTTTTGAGATGTCATATTTGGGCATATGCATCAAGATTGCAAATGTATTACCATTCCTATGGACATAGGTTTAAGGTTGAGCCTTCATGATGTTGGAGATGCATTTGATGTTGTTCTCTATCAGCACACTCTTGGATTCTTGATTTACTTATGAATAACTTGGCTTGATATTGAAAATGTCATCTCTATGATGAGCAAGTTTATGCATTGCCCAGATGTCAAGCATTGGAAGGTAGGTAAGTGCATCTTTCACTACTTGAGTGGTGACCAAGTACTTGGATTGTTTTATCCCAAGGGGGGATCATTACATGTTTTTTTTTTACTCACGCTAGGCTAGTTGCTATGACACTCATGTGTCCACGAGTGGTTTTTGCTTCATGTTGGGTAGCTCATGCATATCTTGGTTGAGCAAGAAGTATCATATTGTGGCCACTTCTAGTTGTGAGGTTGAGTATATGGAAAATTTCACAGTGATAATTGAGTGTGTGTGTGTGTGTGGCTCACATGCCTTTTGGCTGATTTGGGTGTCAGTCAGTATTCTTCCACCACCATCTTTAATGATAATTTGAGCACATTGGTAGTTGTGAGGAACCCTATGTTCCACACTCCACAAAGCACATTGAGGTGCACTATCATTATCTCAAGGAAAGGTTGTTTGCTGGAGAGATCACTTTGGCATATGTGCCTACACATGATAACATTGTAAACCTTTTCACAAAGATTCTGCCTAGGGAGAAGTTTGAAACTTTTTGCAAATCGCTGGGCTTACTTCCTTTTGTAGATTGATCTCTTTCCATATATTTTAGCACTTCCTTATATATGAGTGTTAGCTCCTTGTTCATTGCATCACTCGCAAGGGGGAATTGTTGATATATTTTGGTAGTGATGTGTGTGAACACATTTAGGAGCATTGGGGTACTTTTTTCCCTCTTTAGGAAGTTTTTTCCCCAGCTTGTATATATGCCCATAACGCAAAAAATTTACTTATCTTTCTATATTCACTTGGTAATACATTCTATATTGTTTTGTGCTTCTTCTTCCTTGTGTTGTTTGTGTCCTTCATCAATCACCCACCAAAAAGTGCACCTACACTAATTGGTGGGTGGTTAGCTAGATAGTAGGAAAAGTAAAACTTTGTATAAGCACCATCACACCTTCGTTTCTTGACTTGTATGCATTCCACAAATTTCCCACTTATTTTAGAGAATTCATAAACTCTTGCAACTAGCCCCCTTTCTTGCTTAGCCCATTTTCTCATGATTTTTCTCCTCTCTATCAAAAGATGTAGTGAGGTTTTTCCAAATCTTATTGTAGCATATTGTACAACATTGTTTCTTCTCTCATTGTACTAATTTTCATTGACTTCAAGATTCATTTGGTCTCTCATATAGTGCCCCAAAGTTTTCCAAAGTTTCAAGTTCTTTGCCTGAGTGAGTTGTGAGAAATTGCTAAGTTTGTGAAGCTATATCTCTGCACATAGGTAGAGAGTGTTGCAAACAAGTAGCCTATTTTGCAATGGATGGTCCTCCGAGCTGGAATATTCACTTGGGATTATTTAAATCTTGTTAGGTAGCTCTTAGCATCTAATTTAAGTTTCCAAAGTTTCATTTCAATCTCTATATAGGTGTAGAGAAAAGTTCAAAAAAGTGAGCATATAGCACTCTTTGTGGGCTTAGTGGAGGGCAACCATCTTCCATTGTTGCATTTGGGGTGTAACAATCATCCCCCATCATTTCTGCATCATGGTTTTATGTAAAAAGGGCATTAAAACAAAGTGTGTAGGTTCAAAAGGCATTATATGGTTTGAAGCAAGCATCACATGCTTGGTATGAAAAGATACATGCCTAGTTGATTGCACATGGTTTTGAGAAGAGTCCAACTGAGAGCACCTTATATGTTAAGCATACAAATGATGTGCTTCTCATTGTTGTTGTCTATGCTGATGAAATGTTGCTCACTGGTCCTAATGAGAAGCATATGGCTTACTTTAAGGCTGATTTGTATGCCTCTTTTGAGATGTCAGATTTGGGATGTTTTCATCATTATTTGAGCATTTAGTTTATGCATGTTGATGGTGGAATAGCTTTGTGTCAAACAAAATACATTGACACATTATTACAGTGTTTTGGCCTCAAAGATCGCAAACCTATTTCCATTCCTATGGAAAGATTCTTACGATTGAGTCTTCATGATGTTGGAGATGCTTTGGATGTTTTTGGATGTTTTATTTACTTATGCATTACGTGACCTAATATTCAATTTTTTATCTCTCAAATGAGCAAGTTTATGCATTGCCTATGAGTCAAGCATTGGTAGGTGGTTAAGCGCATCTTTCGCTACTTGATTGGTATCCAGATACTTTGATTGTTTTATCCCAAGGGGGGATCGCTACTGCAAGATTTACATGCTTTTTTTTACTCTGACTGTACTAGTTGTTATGACACTCGTGTGTCCACCAATGTTTTTTGCTTCATGCTTGGTAGCTCGTGGATATCTTGGTTGAGCAAGAAGCAGCCTACTATGACCACTCCTAGTTGTGAAGCTGAGTATAGGGCAAATTTCATAGCAATCGTTGAGTGCATGGCTTAGATGCCTTTTGGCTGATTTGGGTGTTGATCGATCTTCTACCACCACCATCTTCACTCATAGTCAGAGCACATTGGCAGTTGCGAGGAACCCTGTGTTCCATGCTCGCACTAAGCACATTGAGGTGCACTATCATTATGTCAAGGAGAGGTTCTCTATTTGATAGATCAGTTTGGTGTATGTGCCCACATAGGAGAATGTTGCAAACCTTTTCATAAAGGCTCTGCCTAGGGAGAAGTTTGAAGCTTTTCGCAAATCTTTGGGCTTACTTCCTTTTGTGGATTGATCCCAAATAACTTGGCACTTCCTTGTACATGAGTTCTAGCTCCTTGTTCATTGCATCACTCCCAGGGGGGATTTTTTTATATATTTCGGTAGTGGTGTGTGTGAACACACTTAGGACTATCAAGGCACTTTGTTCCCTCTTTAGGAGGTTTTTTTTTCCTTGGCTTGCATATAAGCCTATAACCCTAACATACTTATCTTTGGACATTCACTTGGTAATACATTCGGTATTATGTGTTGTGATCCAACCTTCTTCTTCTTCCTTGTGCTATTTGTGTGCTTCCACAAAACTTAAACTCCAACACCTTTGTGTAGAATATGCACACAAATTTTCCACATATACTTTTAAAGATTTTGTAAGGAATTCTTTGAAAACATGATACATAAACCTTTCAAAAGTTCAAGGACCATTCCTTTAGCCAAGAAGCATTACTTTAAATGTATAGATTCCCCACTCGGTAGAAAATGCAATCTTGTGTTGATTTTTACATGCAATTGCAACTTGACTATAACCTAAGAATTTATCAAAGAAACTATACAAGTCCTTACGTGATACCCTTTCCAAAAGATTATTAGTGATGGGTAGTGGATCATTTTCATTGGTGGTAGCTGCATTGACCTTTTCGAAGTTGATGTAAACTCGTAGTTTGCCATTGTTTTTGGGCATGATCATAATATGAAACACCCATTTGGTGTGCTCAATCTCATAAATGAAACTACCTCTAAGAGTTTTTATATTTCTTATTTGATTTTGGACAAATAAACATCATTATGTGTATACGGCCTTTGCTTAGAGAATTTGACATCGAGTTCACTAGGGATCCTATAAGCACAAATCTATGGACCAATGCCTTTCAAGTTCCTCTATGATCACACAACATGTCTCTATAATGTTGAAACAATTGTTTTGATTGATCGTCTTCCATTTTGGATAAATCGCTACCTATGTAGGTGCATTCTTTTCATTCTCTTCAATTGTGAAATCCACCTTCTTCTTTAAATATTGATTATCATAAGCTTCTCCTATCTCTACCTCTTGTTTTGGGTATAAGACAATAATCTTCTGAATTGCAATGTCATGTATTTTGAGGTTTTCTAGTGGTTCAAAATCATCATATTGACAATGTCTAGAGTTTATAGTTACTTCCTCAGCCGGTTCCTCTACTTTGTATAAGCGATACACGTGTTATGGTATTCCTTATACAATGTTTTGCTTGAATCTCTTCTCGAGACTCGTTTTCAATGTCAAATATAGGTTCCATTGCGATGGATTCTAAGCCATCATCATCAAGAGTCTCTTTAGACACTTGAATTTGAAATTCTTTTTTAACTTCCTCAAGTACATAAATCATGACCAATTCATTAATATCATAGCGCTTTGTGTGTCACAATGTTCAATCATTGTAATTTCATTAATAGGAATTTCCATAGTGGCTAGAATTCATAACCACCCTTGTGGCTCAAATTCTTCATCTAAAAAATCTTTGAGGAATGTATGTTTGGTCATCCATGGATCTATCTTGTACGTTCTTGGTCCATCAACAATGTGAGAATGGGTTTTTAAATTACAAGAAGCTGTCTCATTTCCATGGGTAGTCTAGCTTCCTCTAATTTTTTTTATAATAGTATTAGTTGCATGCACATGCCTAGTCTTAAGATTTGAATAACATTTTCAAACATTCAAGGAGAGATTCAACAAGTGAAGAAGCTTCTTATTACTAGAAGCCTTCTTGGCATCTGATGCCACATATTTCTCATGTGATGCTTTAGTACGTGCATTTTCTAGCTCTTTTTCAAGGATACCCATTTTATTTTCCAAATTTTTGTTAATTTTTTGCTTCCATTGTGTCCGAGTCAAGTTCTTTTTCTTTTTCTTCTTGTCCCCATAAAACTCTTGATTTAGTGATTGTGGGAGGATTACTCTTTATCATTTTATTGTTTAGTCTCTTGTTATTTAGGTTGGGAAAGAGTGATGGCTTGAAGAGGAACTTGTCATTTAGATTCACCACCACTACCAATGATTTCAAAAATTTTGAGTCATGTGTACGAATCATTCTGAGGATTATGATGGCAATCCTTGATCAAATGACCCTTTCCACAGTCCTTGCAATAACCCTCTATTTTTCATGTGAATATATTTTATGATTTAGGATAATCTTTGAGGAAGTAATCTTTACCGCATTTCTAGGAAGGACTTTTAGTAGAGGAGCATTTCCTGTGCATTAATTTTGAGCCATGGTCCTTTCCCAAATTAATATATTCATATATTGGTTTTTTTAATACAATTTGAGTTGTGGTTGGTGTTGATAGGGTAGTACATCTATTCTTGACACCATCATCCTTCACTATGTGAGGAGATGGATATGTATGATCCAAAGATGAGTTGGTCTTGCACAAAACCTGCTCTACACCTGCCAAGTTAACTCCAAGGATGCTTAATAGACTCCTTTAGATTCAAAATGCATTTAGAACCACCAAGTTCTTTGGAATATCATCCCCAAAAGTTTGCATAAAAAAATAACTTGCATATGCAAGGAATGTGAAAAAACCTTCTATTTTGGGAATAGAACTGCTCAGTCTTTTACTCAGAGCTCACAACCTAGTATGAATTGACCAGAGACACACGTCTAATTGTAGTCTCTAGCTAATTAAAGCAAGTTATTTCATCAATTTAGTTATACCATACATTGAGAAATGAATCTAACAAGTTAGGGGGGTCATCCCTACTTTTCAAGATCTAGAAGGTATGCAGACACAGTCATTGTCCATGATTCATATCTCAAGATCCTCAAAACTGATGAGAATTGATATGCAAGTATTGGCATAGAAACGTCAATCTAACTAACCCAAGTTAAAATATTGCAAATGAGTGAGTACACGTAGATAAGTCGATTATGCAAAATTGTTGTAATAATGAAGATGCAGCAGAGAACAGTAAACAAAGATATACTTGAAGAAACGTATCGAAATGTATATGCTAATGAACATATGATACAAGGGAAGTGTAGTGGACTAATCATAAATGAAGTGAGCTCAATGTGTGCTCACTGATGTAGCTCAAAGCCTCTTAGAATGGTTCTCTATACCTCATGATTAAAGGCATGTCTATTTATACTTGTCATTTGAGTTTGAATTTGCATTTTCCCTCACCTAAAAGTGATCCTACATTTAGGAATGATTTGAATTGATTTTTACTACCACATGAGTCATGGGTTCAACTCCGTGACTTCACGAGATTCCTCACTCTCTTGGCTTTCACATTTATCCAAGGTGAATACAACCAAATTGATAATTTCATTTGCAAGTCCTCTGTATTTAGCTTTAGTTGATGAGAGAGCAAATATAGGTTGCTTCTTTGAAGACCATGAAATCAACTCTTTTCCTGCAAAAGTAAGATAACCTAATGTGCTTCTCCTATCATCTTTTGAACCTGCCCAATCTACATCAGAGAAGATAACATGAGAGCATAACTAAGAAGAGAACAAGAGCTTGGAAGGATAGCCGCAAAAGGATGAAGAGACAATGGACAAAGAAGATGGCTGAACTCAAAGAGATCCTAAGGGAAATGAAAGCCAAATTGATCAAGATAACATCTTACACACCCTCTCAACCCCACACCCTCATCACACCAAAACCATCCCACCAAACCACCATCGCCTAGAGTAGGATCAATCCTAACAGATCCTACTCTAGAAGACCTAGACATGATGTTCAAAGCATATCAAGTTAGAATCCAAGAAGTGTTGAATGTGGAAGAGTTAGATAAGTGTTATCCCAAAGCCGACTTAGAAATTGAAAGGAGTAAACTTTGTGTGAAAATTGTAGAACTAATCCAGACTATGTTTGAGGCCAGTCGTCTTTTCAATTAGACTAACTCAACCAAAGTACAATTGCATTTTGACGGATTGTTAGAAATATTAGAGAGGATTTTTTCCAACCCTAGGAAGTTATCTACATCTAAGGTAGGCAACAAGGGAAGTGAAAGGATAAGATTGCCTCCCAAGGAAGATTATGCCCCTAATTCCGCTAATCTTGAAATCTTTTCTTCTATAAATCAATACTCACATGAGTTCTTAAGAGAGATTCAAGAGGAGAAATGGAACAAGGAGAGCAAGGGCCCTCCTCCCATTGAGAAGGTGGATGATCTACATGATCAATTTCCACAGGATATTCCCTCTATTTATGGAGAACAAAAAGATGCAACGATTCGACTTCAAATCCAATTCCCTATAGGAATTGCCTCATCTCACGGGTGCATGGGAGTCTAAGTCTATTCAGATGAGAGCCCCTAGTGTCATGGTAAGAAACAAGGATTCAATCATAGCCAAGAAAATAGATGTAAGAAAGAATACTAAGGTACAGTGTCACCTCACCTTAGAGGATCTATTGAAACCTGGATTGTGGAAGCATATAGCAAATCAAGTGCCAGAAGTAACTAAAACACCCTTTCATGTGGGGACACACAAGATGGTGCCAGAGATACCCATGGACAAGATTGGAGATATGAGTGAAGGAGAATAAGGAAATACCTATCTCCCCATTACTTATCAAGGCTACACCACCAAAGCAATCTTGGACTCAGGTGTAGGAGTTGTCATTGCTACCACCTCCTTATGGAAGCATTGGGACAAGCCAAAAATCAGGCCAATGAGGATGAAATTGTGAATGGTAGATGTTCACACTGAGGAGCCTTTAGGGCTACCAGAAGGGATAACCCTCACCACTTGTGTTGTAGAGTTTGAACATGCATTTTCCATATGTGATTTTTGAAACAATCATGTCTATGAGATTATTTAAGGTAGGCCATTCATGAGATAGTTGTAAATAGTGTAGGATTGGGGAACCAATTCTTTGCACCTGCAACATTTAGGAGTCACCACTAGAGTCAATCTCAGAGACTATTCTCACCATTATGTACCCCCTTACAAAGGAACCCAATCCATAGAGCATCAGATGACACGGACTTAGTGCACTCCATAGGATTAGGATCCTCTTGGATGCATGAAGACACCCACTTATGGATGTGTAAAGTCATAGTGGAGGAAGAGAAAAGAGCAACCACCAGAGATGTAGCTGCTAAGGGAGAACCCTAGATCAATTCAGGACGCAGTCTATGCACCTATGGTTTTTCCTTGATGAAGAATTTGAACCCCATGATTATGCAAAAATTCTAGCCACCATGGACAATGAAGAATAATGGACTACCCACTATGATGAGGATGTCTATGAAATTTGAGTTTTCACGACAGAACCAATCATGTGTGATTCAATTATTGAAGAGTGTGAATCTATTACGAGTGAACTCAAGGAAGATAGTGATGAGGATAAAGAATATGTCCTCAAGGAGCCTCTCTGTGCTTCAAAGGAAGAGTACCTCTATTTAAAAGAATCTAGAATATAGGAGCAAGATAAAAAGGAGAAGAGAAATTGATACCAACAAGGGACAATCATGATAAGAAGAAGAAAGGAGAGAAAAGTATCACCAAGATCGTAGAGGAAGAGATCCTTTTTGAAGTCCCAAAAAACTTCAAGAAATATGAAATAGAAGATTGAAAGGTCATGATATGAATGCCTAATAGAGAAGCACTCATAGGAGTGGCATACGACAACAAAGAGAAAACCAATAAAATTGTTGTGACCATCGAAGACAGTGAAGAATGATGAAAGTAGATAGGACATGATTTGACTGAAGAAGAAGAGAAAGAGTTGAGTGTATTGTTGAGAGAATATAGAGATGTGTTTGCATGGAGCTATAAAGACTTGAAAGGAGTAGACCTCAATTTATCTTCTCATAGAATTCCCATGTCCATAGAAGCCAAGCCAACAAAGCAGAAACCATACACATACAATGACAACTACACACCCAAAATTAAAGAGGAAATATATCGTTTGATAGAAGCTGATTTTATCTGTGAAATTGAGCATACCAAATGGGTATCCCCCATTGTGGTAAATCCCAAAAACAATGATAAGCTAGGAGTTTGAAATAACTTGAAGAAAGTTAATACCACCACCATTAGCTATCCGCTTCCTATTATTGAACATTGAGTGGTAGGCAAGGAAGTTTACAACTTTCTTGATGGATTTTTTGGCTACAATCAAGTAGCTATTGCCCCAAACAACCAACGTAGATGGCTTTTTCCACAAAGTGTGATATTTTTTCATTTCTCGTGATGCCATTTGGGCTCACTAATGCACCTGTGACATTCCAATGGATGATGTGTCATGTGTTCAAGGAGTTCTTATGCAAGAACTTAGAGGTATGTGTTGATGATTTGTATGCTCATTCCAACATCAAAAAAACACATATTCTTGAGCTAAAATCAATCTTTGACAAATGTAGAGAATACCGTATCTGCTTGAACCTGGAAAAATGTGTCTTCATGGTCATGCAAGGCAAGATTCTAGGACACATAGTGTCAAAAAATGGAATATCAATGGATGAAGATAAATTTAGAGCTATAGCAGAGCTACATAGACCAAAGAACATCAAGGAAGTACAAGATTTCATGGGCCATTGTGGCTATTACTAAAAATTTATCCACATGTGGCAATAATTGCAAAGCTTTTGTACAACCTTCTGAATAATTTTAAGTGGACCAACGAGTGTGAGAACTCTTTTAATAAGCTTACATGATGATTGTGTTTAAAATCAATCTTGACCACACCAGATTGGAATAACCATTCCATGTTCATGTGGACGCATCCAATTATGCTATAGAATGCATGCTAACACAACCTACTAGTGAAGGCAACATTGACCTTCCAATTGCTTATGCAAGTAGGTAATTGAATGCGGCCAAGAAAAATTATACCATGACAAAAAGAGAAGGATTAGGCATGGTCTACACGATTAAAAGGTTTAGAAATTATCTACTCACAAATAACTTTAAATTTTTTATGCACAATCAAGCATTACTCTACCTTGTGAATAAACCTTGCAACACTAGCAGATTAGTGAGATGGTTTCTTTTACTAATGGAATATGATTTTGAGGTAGTTTTTAGGAAAGTCAAAACTCCTCTTAGTGTGGATCACCTTTCTAAACTTACCTCAAGAGAGTCCCCGCAAGGAGTGTCAAGTGAACTTCTTGATGCTTACTTATTCAACCTAGAGATCATGCCTAGGTAGGCCAAAACTATCATGCCTATTCTGTCCTTTGGACCTAAACAACACGTAATGCAAGAAAAAGGTATATAGGTGGTGAAATCCCAAAAATATCACATAATGGTAGGAAGTGTGTACAAGCACACAGATCAAGTCATATTGGCTTGTTGTGTGAAAGAAGACAAGTATGTGAAATGGTTGCAATTAGCACATGTAGGTGCACTGAAACAATGTCACTCTAAACATTGAACCCTCGAGAGTCTAGAAAGATTAGGCATATATTGTCCAACCATGGAAGCAAATCTCCATAGGATGTGTAAGGATTGCCCAACCTATTGTAATAGACCACTGGTAGAACATGCTATTCTATACTAAGTGTCCCTGATGCCAGATTGGAGCAGTCCTTTGGTTGGCTTTCTAAGGATGAAAACTTTCCCTCAAGAGATGACATTATCCAGGCAACAAAACCTAGAATAAGAAGCCTTAGCTTATGTTGTCATCGTGAAGGGCTCGATCGATGGATCAGGTCAACCGCCATTGATACAATGCACATGAGGTGCTTTTAGGCAAACTCAAGGTGAATAGAAAAGAGATTCAAAGAAATGGAAACTCAAGAAATTGGATTACTCTAAAGTTTGCAAAGACTTTTCAAGAAAAACATCATCATATTTGATCAAAAGTCATTCATTGTCATTAGAGATCATTCATTTATATTTAATCTCAATTGCATTTGTATTCTTTGAGTTACGAGAATGGCAATTCAGACTGTACTTATGGAAAAAAAACTTTGCTTAAACTCGCTAGGCATTTTCATGTGGGTGAAGAACATTCAATGAAAAACTTTGCTTAAACTTTGCTTAAACTCGAAGCATTTTCATGTGGATGAAGAACATTCAATGAAAAACAACACATTGATTCAAAATCGTAACATTGATGCACTTGGCCTTTCACAAAACAATAGGTACTTCAGTTTCCATTCATCATTAGTCCAAACTTCTAATGATTACGATGCACAAGTGAGTTTGATTTCCATTTGTTTAAAGAGAATCGTATTTCACTAGCTGAAAGTAGACCAACAGCAAATAATTCACTCAATCCGCATGTGCTTTTGGGTGCTCTTTATAATTAAACAGTAAGAAAAAAAACAATTTGAAACAAGTCCTATTGCAAGCAAGATTTTTATATATTATGAAGCTTATGACACAAAGTGACTCTTTTTCATATTAAAAAAAATATATGGAACACTTGAATTCTATTTCGATCAAGCTTTGACTTCACGAGCTTAGTTTTGAAAGAACAAGTCTATTGTCAGCACACAGATCACTATGATATCACATTTTAATAAAGTGAAAGATGAATGTGTTGAATTAGATGTCAAAGAGCGGCACAACATTATTCCCAATAGCTTCTATTGCAGATATGCAAAAATATAAAATAATGGAGCTACCAAGCTGTGTATTGTGTGCCACCATGTACAGATAAGCCCCCTCATTTCTTCTCCTATATTCTATCAAGAGATCTTCTTTTGCCAACTCTTCTCTATTCTCTAATGTGAGCAACACTCGTTTGAACACTCCTTATTTCTTCAAACTAAGTGCAGCCTACAAACAAGAAAGGAAGTCTTCTACTTCATCAGTCTCTAGGAAATAGATAGAAATCTCTTTCTTCAATGGATCACAAGCTCCCACTATCGAATAGCTATTGGATGAAAACAAAAAAAAAAAAAAAAAAAAAAAAAAAAGTTATCTTGAAGGTTTAGTGAATCCTTCTTGCAAGGCAGTGCACATCTTTTCCTCTCTCTCAGATTTGCCTTTCCAACTTTGCCTTCACCTATTTTTTTCTCTACAGATGTAGCCCCACTGTGTACTTTAATACACCTCTTTATCTCTTTCATAAGCAATTCTAGATATATGCTGAAGATATCTGTCCTTCTTAGGCTTCTTTTTTGCTGCATTGCTCCACAATCTGTGTTGAGCTACACATTTTTATTCCCCTAAATCCTCCAGTGCTACAACACCTTGTTCTTTTAGTCTTTTGATTTTTGTTTTCTTGTTGCTCTTCGTCAGTGAACACATATAAGACTTGCATTTGTTTGTATTCTTCAGTAGATACATAGACCAAGAGATCAATGGGAATAGAGTGATGGTCTTCTAACAACCTTATGGAATAATGGAATGTTATATGGATTTTAATGCCTTGAGGTTTTTAGTGTGTTTTTTGTTTTGATTTAGGAGGTGAAGATTCATGAGGGTGTAAATACGTGTGGACTTATTCAGATATTTCTTGAAGTTATTTAGAAGCATATTTAGATGATAGTAATTTTAGTTATTTTTGTAAAAATAATAGATTGCTTTAGAAAGCGACATTTTTGTAAAAATAAAATCACGATTTTGTAAATAAAGCAAAAGCATGTTTTTCGAAGCGTCACCCTCATGTATCTTCTATTCAGTACATAATGCAAAATACCTATAAATACACATGCTCTGATAGACTCATCCATCAAAGTATGTGGGGGGAGATTGAACCCAATCTAGTGTCAAGTCTCTTGTCTCTTTCTATTCTCTGAGTATTTTCGTGTGATTTTATTTTTGTACTATCCTCTGCATATGTGCGTCTATGGGATCCGAAGGTCAACAATCTCCCTTTGCTCCTTCCTTCTCTCGATCCTCTCAAAACATCTCCCCCATGAAAACAAATGTTTTTTTTTTCTTCGATGTTTGTGCATCATCACAACTCCCCTTCACTGATGCCTCTCCTCCACGTTTTGCTCTCCCCCTCCCTCTAATCATTCTATTCCTCCATTTCTCTGCATTTGCAACTATCGCATCGAATTTGGTAGCTTTTTCACAAGCAGTGTGACAATTCCCTTGTATTTTAGATATGCAACCAACATATTTGATAAAGTAAAACGACAACATACATCATAATTCATGACAAAAATGTTCACTGGCAGATTCTCCTCCATCAACAAATCTATGAAGTAATATAAACCACGAGCTGATCCATGGGGCTTCTCTTCTCGTAAATACTTTGTTGTAAATTGAAGTGCTTCAAACACTTGAAACCCTCCGAAGTGTTCCTTGTATATACCATGCTTATTCCATTCTGATGCTACACATTGAATAGCAAGAAAGCTTTCAAGCATGAAAATGTACAGACCACAGTTGATCCATTCACTTACAAATGTTTCTAGCTTCTCCGCATAATGCAATAGCTCCCCCCCTTTCTGTGTGATTGTCCCTGCTAAATCAAGACATTTGGGCTTTCCCCTCTCATCACATCATTTCCATCCATAAGTGCTAATCAAAGTTGTCTAAAACTCCCGAAAAAGCATGAGTTCATGCATGCCTTCCATACTCCGAATAGCGGCCATTTGTTTTCCTTTCTTCTATGAGTTATCCTCTCTCATGCCGAATGTGGCTGACTTCTTTTTCCCTTCCCTATTTTCCATGCTTCCCAAGAAATTTTGATTCATGCATTTTTGTTACAATCTCCTATTAATTATACCTGCTCTTACATCCTTCACGCCTATCTAGGTCTCCAAAACATCATGTACCACTAATACTCTTTTCCTTTTTGTTTTTGCATGCACCTTCCTTTTTCGTTGCCACTACTAACTTGTTAGTTTCATCCTATCCAATTCAATTGTTAGCAAATTTAAGTAAGATATCATTATGACATCATAAAAAACATTCATAAAAATGCAAGATGTTACGAGTCTCAAGAACTCCATGCTTTTCCCTCTGAAGTGAGGAAGCATAATAGTTATGAAAATTGGCAAGCCCAAAAAACACAATTACCTTGTTTCTTCAATGCAAGGAAAACATACATTCCCATAAAACTAGCTTCAACAGTTAATATGCCAAGTCCATATAGATGGACCTTGTTACAACGGTATTCGAGATGACGTTTTACTTCAATTTCTTTTCCATCACTTCATTTTCGTTTGCATGTTTTACTCTGAATGGGTGTCAACCTGAAGCAAGGGAAAGCGAGAGTAGAGATGAATATCTCTACAACAATCACCCCCTCCAAATATGCACATCCTCTTGATGGGCCAACAAAAAGTACCTATTTTCTTTAAAGATAAAATCATCGTGCATGTGAATGATCAGCTTCATTTATTATGTGCATGGCATACAAAAGGAGCATGCATGTGCATGGTCGTGAAATTAGCCCTATTAAATGCGTACTTTAAAATGCATGTATAAAGGATCTGGTGTAATTTTTAAAGAAATGGGCTTTTGATGACGAAGTTGGTGCTCTCCCTTTCATACATTTAATGTGAAAATACATAAATCTTTGCAGAACACTCAAAGTGCTTAGGTAAGAAAAACATTGTACCTCAATGCAAGGCCATTTGATGGGACCCTATCATGTGTATAAGTGTATTGGTAATTATAATGATGCATCAATAGGGTAATAGGCATCTGATGATGAGGTTTCTCCTCCCAAATTCAAACTCAATTTCAAAAGTTCATCATGCATTTACAATATAACTTAGTGCAATTGGACATACACCTCTTGGATAGAAACCTTTTATGCTTAAATATATCACTCATGCATACTCTAGATGCAATGCAACTCAAATGGTGTAAAAAATTAAAATGTGGGCTTGGATGCCTAAAACAAACTTATTGAAAGCTATTGCCTTTATTTCATCTCCTTCAATCCTCCTTTGACTTGTACATCATATTCAACTTGCAACATAAAATCATAACTTCCATGCTTTTCCATTCGTCAAATACCTCTCTCAAGTTCAACAATATAGTTACTCAATTCATCATAATTATCAAACCAACAATTACATATATTGAAAACCAAGAAATTTATCACTTATTGTTTGTTACATTATCTTGGTCATCCTTTTCATCTCTATGCTCATCATTAGCCAGAGGTTTCATGACAACATCAAAATTTACTGCACAAAAATCTTATTAACATGTACATGTAACTACCAAGTTGAAGATATTTGTCCTTCTTAGGCTTCTATCTGGCTTCATTGCTCCACGGTCCATGTTGAGCTACACATCTTTATGCCCCTAAATCCTCTGGTGCTACAACACCTTGTTCTTTTAGTCTTTTGATGTTTGTTTTCCTGTTGCTCTTTGTCAGTGAACACATAGAAGCCTTGCGTTTGTTTGTATGCTTCCATAGATGCATAGACAAACAGATCGATGGGAATAGAGTGATGGTCTTCTAAGAGCATATGAATCTCCTTCTGCTCTTTCCTTCTCCCGATCCTCTGAGAATATCTCCCCAATGAAAACAAATGTTTTTCTTTTTTTCTTTGCCTACGCATCCATAACTCCCCTTCACTAATGCCTCTCCTCCATGTTTTGCTCTCCCCCTCCCTCTAATCATTTTGTTCCTCCCTTTCTCTGCATCTACAACTATCTCAATGAATTTGCTAGCTTTTTCACAAGCAGTGTGCCAATTCCCTTGTATTTCAGATGTGCAACCAACATATCTGATAAAGGAAAACTGCAACATACATCACAATTCATGATAAAAATGTTCATCGGATTCTCCTCCATCAACAAATCTCTGAAGTAATATAAACCACCCCCTGATCCATTGGGCTTCTCTTCTCATAAACACTTTTTTGTAAAGTGAAGTGCTTCAAAAATGAAAACCCTCCAAAGTGTTCCTTGTATATACCATGGTTATTCCATTCTGATGCTATGCCTTGAAGAGTAGGAAAGATTTCAAGCGTGAAAATGTACACACCACAGTTGATCCATTCACTTACAAAAGTTTCTAGTTTCTCTGCATAGTGCAATAGCTCCCCCCTTTTCTCTGTGATTGTACCTGCCAGATTGAGACATTCAAGGGTCTCCCCTCTCATCACATTGTTGCCATCCATAAGTGCTAATTGAAGTTGTCTAAAACTCCCAAAAAAGTGTGAGTTCATGCATGCCTTCTATACTTCTGATAGCGACCATTTGTTTGCTTTTCTTCTATGAGTTCTTCAAGGGTGAGTTTCCCTCTCTCATGCCAAATGTGGTCGTCTTCTTTTTCCCTTCTCTATTTTCCATGCTTCCCAATTAATTTTGATTCATGCATTTTTGTTACGATCTCCTATTAATTATCTCTGCTCTTACTTCCTTCATGCCCCTCCATGTTTAGAAGGTGCCTCAAGTTTATGTAGAGAGGATGCCATTTCAGATCTTTGCAAGCAAATCAAACTAGAAAAATTCAAATGAACAAAGCATGCATGCAGAGCTTTGCATATGAGATAGCATGAGAATCATGAACTACACATGTTGAATCATTCTCAGATTTTTCATAATCTATGAGCTTGTACAACCCACAACATAAAATGCTAAAAGTAATGATAACATCAACATTTGAGAGATCTTGAATTGTATATATGTCTTCAACAAATTTGATACAACTAAGCCAACCTGGATAGTAATGAAAGTGATAAACATATTCTTCTTGATCCATGGCACATATAAGGCATCTAACAGTGTAAAAGAACTACCATCAACAGTAGCCAAAATTATCTTTCCAGTTCCCACAGTAGGATAAGAGGAGTTGTTAACACATGTGACAATACTCCTTGTAGAAGCGAGCTCAAGTGAAGTGATAAAATTGTGTTCCAAGGTAATATATTTGGTTGCACCACTATCAAAGTACCAAACATCTCAGTCTAATACAGACATACATTGCTGTTGAGAAGATGGTTCATAGCTACAATGAGCAGTAAATTCCCATTTTTCATTCTGAACAAGACTAGCAAACTTTGTTTTAGGTGTAGAGCCCTCTACAATAATCATTCCATCCTTTATCTTCGTTACCTCCTTTATAGCCTAGTTTAGGAAAACTCTTTATTACATGATCATTTGCCTTATAGTACTTACAAAATTATTTGTGCTTTTCTTTTTTTTTCATCTTTTTCATCATTCTTTCATTGTACAACATTAGCAGATTTTTGTTTGCTAATAAATTTACCTTTGCCCTTCTCAGTAGCTAAGAAAGCTTGTTCTCCAACATGCACAATTGACTTTTTTTGCCTAGATTCAACAAAACAAAGATGAACTCCTCAAAGGTTAAGGCATTTGGATTGTTTTTTATGATCAACAGAAGAGTAGAAGCATAACTTTGATAAGAATCTAGAAGACCATTAAGAACAATCTACAAGTGAACTGTTTGGCAAGATTTCATCAGCAAAAATCAGTTGCTCTTTCAAATCTTTGATCTTTGTCAAAAAAAATGTCCATTGAATCTCCTTCATTCATATGCTCACTCTCCAACTATTTTTGGAGGTAAGCAACATGAGCCTCCTTTCTTGCTTAGTATATTGTTGTAAGAGTACTTCAAGCATCTTTTGTTGCCTTGCAAGAGCGAATGTGAAGATAATGGTACATCTTATAAACAAAGCTATCATTGCATGTTCCTATGCATCTCTACCGTACCAACATAAGTTGCTCTATAGTAGGTGTAACAAGGATTTCCAAGACGACCAAGAAATTGAAGATCATCATGTTCAACACCATCAACATCACCTTGAATCATTGTATTCGTATATGTAGTAGGACGTATTTAAATAAATTGCATAATATTCCACAAGCCTTTTGCTATCGATACATGACACATAATGTATGCCCATAATGGGTAATTAGTACCATCCAACCTATCCTCAACAGTCAACATATGGAATACATCATGCTTTCAGCCATGGTCAATGATAAAAGACCATGATGTAAAGCATTAATTGTATCTCAAAAAGTTGAACAGAAACACCTAGTTGAGTTCAAGTAGACATGTAACAGACTCAGAGACATATGTAATAGAGAATCAAAATGTGTATATATATTCGGCACAAAAGAATGAGATTTCCAACACAAGCACTATGATAGTGCTTTCGAAGAGCGAGACGAGCTCAAATCAAAATTTTGATGACACATAATACATTTTTGTGCATGGTTATGATTGTTCATGTTTGTTGCCTTTTCATGAAGATATGAATTACGATTTTCTTGCATTCTTTTTTTTTTCTACTTTGTTTTATTCTCATTTATCCATCTCCCTTTACCATAACCACATATATTATTCTCCACCCTTACCTTCCCTCATTTCCACTATCTCCACCCCAATATCTCTTTTTACTCCAAGGAGCTCGTATTTCACATTCTAGCCTCTTTAAAGGTTGCAATGTTCCTTTCTTTCTGCACCTTATATTGTATGCCAGCTTTATGGCTACTTTTTGGCCTTCATACATATCTACAATGACAAAATTCAACAAGGATCCATTGAATGCTTCATTATGTCACAAAAGACAACCCAAGTGTTTCAATTGTTCATCCTCAATACTTGTTGGTGCTTATGGAGAATAAAAATGAAAATGTTGGATGTGTTTGTGCCTCGTCGTCAAGGATTGGATCAAGGGCACCCATCACAAGTCATAAAAGTGCTAGCATATCAAGCTATAAGTGATGAGAATCAGTTTGTGACAGTGATGGATGCTTGGTTTTCCATGTTTGATTTTTTTACAGGCCTGAAATATACCATCTTTCAATGAAGGTTCCGAAACATCCAAAGGTCTCCAAGAAAACCTGTCCTCATGTTCAAAAGGGATCTCAAAGCTTTGGACATGGTGCAAGAATATTCAAGTTTTGCGCATGGAAGAAATGGCTTTTTCAAGTGGAGATGCTTTCAACATGAGGCAACAGTCTATGAATCCATGCTCCCAATGGGCAACCAAATCTCCACCTTTACCTTTCCTAACCCTAGTGTTTTTACGCCATTTCATTTTGGCTGGATTAGCTTCAATTTTGTTCGTCCATACTTTCTTGAACCCATATTTTGTATTTCAAACACTCTATGACATTTGAGATTATAATCGAAGTCAAGAGCAATAATGGTGACACTTAAATGATGAATTGGCATGAAGGAAAGCGGCTGCCAAATAATCTCCATGTATCCGTGTGAACCAAATGATGTGTCCATGGAAACCTAGCTGTATCGAAGTGTGAGCTCTAATGGATAAATCCATATGCTCAGCACTTGATGTATCCATGAACAATACGAATGTATCCAAATGAGCCTACGCAAACCGCATGTCTCTGCATCATACTTTGCCTCTGTTGCCAAAAGTTCTAAATTAAGGAAGCGACTTTTGGGATCCAACCAACCTTTTGGATCTTTCTCTGAAGATGTTTCTTTTTCCTTCCAAAGCCTTTCCTTTTACGACATTGTAATGTTGCAGCTTTCATACTGACCTGCGTCTATTTCTGCGTACATAGAGGTCCCATGTGGTCTTTTGCTTCATGTTGAAGCATCTAAGCACTGGAGTTTATGGTCTCGGATATATATCTCTTTTCCTCGCTCTTTCTTTTTGTCTTAATACATGACTTGAGTTGTCATGGCTGTGGTGTTCTGTCATTCTTCTCCCTGAAGATCCTGTCCGACCTTTCCACCTTCCACCATCCGATCGAGAGGATATAACACTTTTAAAGCACAAAATCTAGATGAAAAGGAATACAACCTTGGACAATATTAAGCCATATTCCCCCTGCGGATAATGAAGATCTAGAATGGTGACAAAGTTGACAATAGGCACTGAATCTGTAATGGGTACTCTATGAAAAATCATCTGCAAGATTCGGTTTAGTATGCCTCAGTATTTCCATGCTTGCAATGCACTGAGCATACACCTCAGAGTAGCCATGCTGCCTACAATAATCCTGTATGTCTCCTAATCAGATGCAGGTGTTGAGGGAGTCTCTTTATAGGATATTCAATGAAATGAAAGGAATAGAAGGTAGTTCCATCTATGTAATTTCTTTTATTTTCTGCGTCCTAGATGGAGAGAGCTATCCCACTCAGAAAGCAAAATCTATCTGCCCGCTTCATCTTCCGAAGAAGACTTGCGTGTGGTTTTCCCCCACAAGGCCAGTGGTCTACCAATCGCTAGAGATGAGAGTTAGTGCAGCGAGATACCCAATGCTCCAAACACGACACTGGAGTATGAAGGACTTTGAGAAGAACTCAGCACCCCCTAGCTATCCCACTCAAAAAGTAAAATCTATCCACCCACTTCATCTTCCAAAGAAGACTTGTGTGTGGCCTTCTTGCACAAAGCCAGTGGTCTACCAATCCCTAGAGATGAGATCAGTGCCATGAGATACCCAATGCCATAGACACGACACTGGAGTATGAGGGACTTTAAGAAGAACTCAGCACCCCCTAAATTGTCTACCTGACATGTTCCCAAAAAAGAGAACACCATACCCCACAAAGGAGCATTGGCTCGTAGGAGGTGTTCATAACCAGTTCAGAGTCTCCAATCTCCCATCTCCATCTATTGAATGCCCCCCACCTGTGGGCCTTGTGAAGAGCTTGATGTTAAGCCATGCAATGGCAACTCTGTTTTTCTTGGTACTTCAAGCAGGCATTCAGTCACTGGACTGAATTAATCCCTAATTTTTTTAATATTTGGACTAGAACTGATAAGAGACTCAAACACGCATGGGACCCGCCTTATCCTATACAAACAGGTTCAACATCAAGCTCCAGGGGGGGGGATTTTGCACCCTGAAACTTCATCGAGGTGTTCAAGTGTTTTACTGCCACACCACCACCCTTCAACATCACTAAACTGAATATATCTACTTCATTTCATATAGCCATTATTGTGGTTACATGGTCTCATTATGCATTTGAACGTGGTAAAGCATAATTAAATTTTCCCCCTTTTAGGACTCTATCCGCTCCACCTTAATCGACTTTTTTATGTCTTCTTGCTGTCTTTAGTATGCTTCGATTCATATAGGCATTCATGTGGTTCCATGTGTTGATGGGTGAAATGAATTACTCGTGCTAGATCATGATTGCATTTTCCCCTTCTCAAACCCTGCGTTAACTTCCCAACCTCAATTACCATATGAATTCGTTTTGTCTTCAATCTTCTTCAATTCATATAGAAGTTCATGTGGGTTACATGGCTCCACAGCAAAAATGAATTGCACAGATGTGAACAGGTATGCTAGAGCATAAGTAGAATTTCCCCTTCTCTGACACTACATTTCCTTGCCAACCTTATCTACTTTTATATGACTTATTCACTTTTATATAACTTCTTCCTGGAGACTTATATAGCAGAAAAAGCTTGTGATTTTTAGGCCACCAAAAAGTTTTAACCTTACATTTTGGGTTCCCCTGTGTTAGATTACAACTATCACATAAGACTTTTGTCAGAAAAAGTGAGTTCATTTTACTACTGGAAACTCGAGTGTGTATATATACAGACAAGTCACCAGAAGACAAAGTCACTCGTTTAGCCATTTGAACGGCAGTATATCTATGCTATTGATCTTGTACACGAGTCCAAGAGCGATGTTTACACGAGCATATTCAGATCTCCATATGAATGTTAAACTCCAACCCTAAGGTGTATAATATGGCTATTGCTCATGAGGAAATGCAGCTGTAAAACAGTTTTGGACGCCACACAGCCACATTCATGGGCCGAGAGCTTTTCCCAAGCACTTGTACAAAAATAGTGTTTCTAAAGCAACACGCCCTACATGCAGGGAGCACACGACTTCCCAAGAATATACTGATATGCAAGATTGGTTGCTTATCAGACACAGTAGATCATACCCACCTCTATCAAGGACAGATGAGGGATACTCAATGCAACTGTCGGTACTCTACAATTGTTTCTGAGGAAGTTGAATGCCACATCAATCACAAACTTCTTTAATAATGAGGAATTTTTTTTGGCCTTCACATATGAGTGCCCCAGGATGTAGGCTACTCCTGCCTCTTTGGCTTCAATGAGTTCAGCAAGCTCATCTCGGATGCTTGGATCAATATCTGGGCTGTCAGGGATCTCAAATCGGACCTTCTTACGCTGAGCAAAAGGAGGTGAGTCCAGTTCTTCGATGTCTTGAAAGCTCAGCATTGTGGGAGACTTACTGCATGAATGAGGTAAAGATAGAGAGTTATCAATGTCATCGTTCAGGGATACAATTTTAATTCCCCGTTGAGTTGGTACCCCAATAACAGCCATCCGTCCATCCACAGTTACTTCATTGCTTGAAGCATGTGAATTTGTACCTTCTGTTTGAATGAATTCCCCAATCTTCATCACTAGCTGATTCTCAAAGTCATGGTCATCTCTCTGTTCATCTTTATATCCATATCTGATGATGCACCTGAACATCCGGAACTCCTTTGGACCAATACGCCCAATCAGACAACGTTCTTCTATAGGCACATACGGTACAGGGACATGTTTAACACAAACAAAGACCAGAATCTGATGGAATGCAGGAAGATTAGTTACAAAATGTGAAAATATTGGGGGAACACCAGTCACCAAATCTGTATAAATCAGACCAATGCCAGGTACACGGACAATACCAAGACTTGGTCCTAGTGTCAATAACCACTTCATGGAAACTTTGTTCTGCAGATCAAACTCATACTTCTTTCGGAACCCGTAGTGCCAAATGTACATTATTGCCATGAAGATTATGGAAAGCACCAGTGGAACCCACCCTCCTTCATGTACCTTTGTCAAGGAGGCTGAAATGTACAAGCATTCAATGGAGCCAAAGAAGATCAAGAAGGCCAAAGCTATAAGAACATTTTTATCCCAGACAATCACCATCACCAGAAACATGAGGAATGTTGTGACAAGCATAACAGTGATGACAGCCAAACCTGTCAAAGCATGAAGCTTGTCAGTCCTTCAGTTGTCTCTCACTTTAAAAAAAAGTTCAACTGCATAGTTTCATGCTAATGTGAAATACCATATGCATTTCCAATCATGATTGTGTCTCTGAACCCAACTGTAATCGCCAGGCAGAGCATCATCAGAATCCAATTCACCTCAGGTATATATATTTGGCCATATATATGATTTGATGTGTGTAAAATTTTGACTCTTGGAAAACAACCTAGGGCCTGAGATTGTTTAATGATAGAAAAGGTTGCAGAAATGACTGCTTGGCTTCCCACAACAGCTGCAAGAGTAGCTACCAGAAACACTGGCCAAAACACGGGCTCTGCAGAATACACAAAAGTTGATAAAACACCTCTATGCTTGCTAATAGCTACTATACTTAAACAGCACATGCACACTACAATCATTGATGTACATGCACTAGACAAGTGGCATATTCAAATTCATAAACAATCCCTTAATAAATACGCATGAGTCCATCCAAGAGACTAAACAAGGAGAAGATACTTTGAAACAAAGGATTCAGAGTTTGAGGAAACCACTGGAAGAGAGCATAGAAATCAGATTGCCTTGCAATAAGCCCAGCTATCTCTAAGGTTGCACTATGAAGACTAAATCCTCCTGAGGAGAAGCGAGACCCTATGGAAATGCAAAGAAACGGGTTCTGATAAATTAATCAACCAGTGCATAAAGATGAATAACAAGCGGAAATGTGGTTTTGACCTGGCAAAGGTCCCCCTATTGAATCAAATGAAAGACTTCCACGTTAAGCTCAATAGAAACTAGGATCTATTGCAGAACAGATAAATGGAGTCGGAAGTTCCAAAGCCTTTACCACACAAAAACAGAAAATAAGAACTCCATGCTCATGTGCCTTAGTTTAGATAGGATTATGAATGCATTCTAAGGGAGAAAAACTATAAGAAGGCAATCTGTGATTCCAAAGATATAAACAGGATAAATAGATCTACCTCATCTATTCTTCTTCTTTCAGTAGCATGGTATGAAGAGTACTGAGCTGCACAATCTTCACTGATAGGCCTTCTTTTTCATGGAAGCAAACTTGACTGGGAAAATCAGATGGATGTTCCGTGAGGCTCTGGAATGTCATTGAAGGAAAGGTACTAAGGAGGATATGATTATAAGGCAGTTTGGCAACTTCGGTAATAGCATGCTAGGCTTGATTTATGATGGTCAAAGGCTGTGAAACTAAGCCCATTTTGGTCACGAATGTCGGTTTGTCCCAGTAAATTAAGCTTGATAGGGCATCTCAATTCGGAAATAAGAAAATCATCAAGAGATTATGTATTCCCTTTGAAACTGTTTAATCTGGTACCATACATGATACATCTCTAATGCAGATTAAAGTTTGTCCAAAAGAATAAGCATTCAGTCAAATATGCATTGCATTCATGTGTGCATCTGCGTGTGTGCGCAAAATATGCAAGGGGGGATGAAGAGAGAGAAAGTTCTTACTTGGAATTGACATGTAGAAGCTGCGCTCTATATCTGCAGGATGTCTAGACAAAAATGCTGCTTGTCCCATGTAAGCAATAATAAGGCACGGGTAAACTGCACATGTAAATGCAAGCTGCACACACAACAGATGGCATGACAAAGCATTCATGTTAAGGGATAACAAGCCCATGTACACAAACACCCATGCATGCACAGGTACACATACGTATATGCATGTGTACCTAGTAAAGACGCATACATATATAGGTATCGATATGTATATGGTATAGGCAGATACATGCTATAGGAACTGACACGTACATGATAAGGAAACTGTGACGTATGTGGTTACTTGCACGCAGACGATTGCATAATGCTATGTATATGATGAAAATGGAAACATGTACATGATGTGGATACAAGCATGTATACAGAGCAGGTAAAGGCACACAGATACTGCAGGTAAAGTCATGTCAGTGTTGTGGGCACATGCATGGTACAGGTATAGATGTGTGTAGTATGCATGCATACATACACGTGGTACAGACAGGTATGTGTGATACAGAAGTAGCACAGATAAGTACAAGTGTACAGTGTAATGATACATAGGTACATGTGTACCATGGCTTCATGCATAAGTGCATAATAAAGGTATGTATGTACATGAATAGCAAGGACATGTACAGATGTGCTTAGTACAGATCAGTGTGAAAAGGGAGGAGGGGTTGCATTACCTTGATTGAGCATTGTGAAAAATGGCCTAAGTCAGCATACATTGCCTCTGCACCTGGAAGTAAAAGAGAAGAAGCATGAAATTATTGTGGGAGTCAGTTCAAATTCTGATCTCCTGTGAGCAACATAACAAGCATTTCAGAACCCATATGAAAGGGACAAAACCAAGCCAAACCTTAAATATGAAACTAATTTAAAAAAGGGTATTAGGCATAGGCCAAGAAGTTTATTACATTGTGTGTGTGGAGCAAGGACGAGATGGCCAATGTCCCTGGCTCAAGGGTTACCCTAAGGTTCCTAGATAGGTGGTAGAGTGAGGCCATTTTGAGGTGGGTTTTCACATGGGGCATCCACATAGAGTATGACTTTAATTTTGTTGTCGATGTGCAGATCTCTCATTGGAGGCCTAGTGATTGTACAACCTTGAGGTTCCAATTCGGATAGAGGGATTTGAACCCCCAAGACTGAGTAAGGTCACCAAAATCTAAACCTGGCATGTCTTCCAATTCCATACATCCACACATCGAGTCTTATTTTTCATTTGTCTTTAGGACATAGCTACATAAAAACAAAAAAATAAAAATAAAAATACCTACCTTCGAGACCATCTTCACCTAGTCTATGTGACACTGATAACATCATAGAGTCCCATGCAAGTATAGACTCCATGGATGCTATATACAAAACCTATTAGAGACACTACAAACTATCTTAGCACACGCACAAGGGGTTAATAAAAAACCTAGCAAAGAAGAACATATGGTTGACATAGGCACACAAGAAGTGGGGCAAGCTGCTTCAAAGACTTCGTGTCAAGATATCCTTATGAAAGAAACTAGGCGGAAGCTCGAAGATTGGAAGCAGCCTCAATATCATAGTACACCTCATTCTCACATTGTTCATGCCATTGAGCAATGATTCAACAAGTGGGAAGAATGTTTCAAATTATGTCATATTATAGATGATCGTAATAAGATACAACAAGACACTTACAACCTTGTGGACATAGCCCATAGGTGGTGGCAAAAAATAGAGAGATCAAACTAAATTCTATATGAGGACCAAATTCAAGTATCAATTCATTATAGTTTTGTGTCCTTCAACAAGAAGTCTAAAGCCTTGCACATTCAGTTCTTCAATCAAAAAGACCATATTGCCCAAGAATATACAAACAGATATAAGGAGGTTTTAATCAAGACATCTGATTCTATCCCCCCCTTTCTCCAAGTCCATAGATTCATCGTGGACTTGAGATACACTATGAAACCCTTAGCCAAAAAAGAGAGGTGTCAATCTCTAGTCAAGGAGTAGAGATGGCCCTAGTAGACGAGGACAACCATAGGCTAAAGCATAGGGTTAGCACCCAAGGCCAAAGACCTTCATGGACAAGACATTGGGCCTCTGTTGGCTTCCTCGAGTACCTTAATTAGTGCGCAATCTCCAACAGAGGCTAAGCAAGTGCATGTGATCAAAACAATATCAACCTCATGCTATGGCAAAGAGAATCATCAATAAATTTGTGCTCACACCTCTGCTAAGAGAGAAAGCTTTGAGAGAGAGACTCTACTAAAGATGCATAAGACAATAGAATTCAAAGATTATCATAAGAAAAAGAAGATCACGTTGTCAAGGTAGTGAACCCTACAAGGTGTTGGAAACAATGTCGAAATAGCGCAAAACCCCAATTCCAACAACCCTAATTTTTGGTACTTAGCCAATTTTTGGTCAAAAAAGGTCAAAAAATGTTATTAGCTTGTCAGACAATACTTGATGAGAGCTTTCATTTGGTATATAACATTATGTCATCAGAGGTCCAAAAATGCAAGAAAACCTTAACCCTAATTTCTGCTCAAAATGTTTTTTTGCATATTCATGTTCCTCATGTCATGAGCTATTAGGAAAGCATTATAGTATGATTTCTCCATGGCTAACTTCGGAGATCACAACACTTCCAAACAGTGAGATCATGGTTTTTATCCTATCGCATGCTTTTCATGCCTTTTAAGAGCTTTTTCGCAAAATTTTCGCCAAAGCAGCTTTAACCTTTATAATAAGGTGCTTGGAGTCATAGTTGAGCAGCAATCAAGGATCCATCCAAGACTACTCAAGATCTATTGAAGTGTTGTACCACTTGGAGAAGATGTTCCTAACCTTTGGTGTAGATTTGGAGGAGCTTTTGGCAGCCAACCATCAGCTTTAGCTGACTTTTGTAAGTAGCAATTTCTAAATTCAGTTCTTCTTCTTTTGTTGTTTTTGTTCCAAGGCTTTGTGCCTTCTACTTAAGCACAAGGAGTTTTTCTTGCTATATAGTCAATTTCTGATTTAGGGTTTCTGAAATCCTAATTTTAGAACTAGGGTTTGCTGTACAAACAGTTCTAGACTATTTCTCTCAATAATCAATTGCACATACACACACTCTTCATACCTCTTAGGCACTTTATGCACAATTTCTTGTATCTAGAACCCTAAATTCAGCCTACATTCAGTTTTTGTAGGCATACATTCAGTTTTGTATCATTTAACATTGTAATTTGACATTCATAATAGATACCGTAGGTAAGCATTTAACTTGCTATTACACTATGGCAAATTGTGTACCCTTTTCTATTTTTCATTCATCTAATTTTGAGTCTTACGGTGTGTATGCTAAAGTTCATGTATTGGAGGATCCTATAAACTTGTGAATATTATTATTTGGCCTAACTCACTTCCATCATTTGGTATAAGAGCATAGTTGACATACATCCTTAACAAGATGAATGATTATAGACTTGAGAATGAAGATAAGCTTGAGGGAATGTCTAACTATCCAATGTAGAGTTTTATGATGATGAATTTGTTAGTATCTAAAGACTTGTGGAATATTGTCAATGGCAAGTACCCAAGGCCAAAACAAACAAGAGAGGATATTCCTTCATCTTCCAAAAGACTTGCTGCCCCGATTTTTGCTCAAAAAGAGGTTATTGAAGAAGAAGAAGAAGAAGAAGAAACTCTTTCATCATCCTGGGTCCATGAGACTACCAGATTACTTCCTACAGAAGAGGAGTCAAGATGGGATTCAAAGGATGCACAAGTACTTTCATTCATTGCTATGGGAGTCAAGAGGCATATTATACCCCAAATCAGGTCATGTAGAAACTCTCGTCAAGCTTGGTTGGAGTTAGAGAATCTCTATCAAAGTAGAAATCCTCCTAGTAAAGCTCGTCTAAGGAGATAGTTAACCAACACAAGGATGAAAGTTGGTGAGTCAATTTAGTTGCATATTTTGAAGCTCAAATTACTAAATGTTGGAATCAGTATTTCAAATGAAGAGATGGTAAACACACTTTTAAATTCACTCCCATCTTCATTTCATTCTTTTGTTACTTCTTTATCTTTCTCTATAAGAGAGAGAGAGAGAGAGAAATTTCATTTGAAGAGTTGCAATTCCTGTTAATTCAAGAATTCAAGATGAAGATCAACAAAAGAGTATGGAAGAGAATGATGAAGCCATATTATAACCATCAAAGGGTAAGAAGAAGAAGGGGACAACAAAGAAGGAGAAGAAGAGTCAACAAAGTAAGAAGGAAAGTGAGTCTTCCACTTCATCTTTTACCACATCTAACTCTCCTACTACTTCCACACCAAAAGAGAAGTATGTTTCCAATACGTCTACTTCAAAGAAAGGAATTTGCCATTACTCCAAGAAACCAAGTCATTTCATAGAAGAATGCAAAAAAAGGATTTATAATGAGAAGAAAAGAGTGTTAAGTAATAATGTTGAAGATGATTCAAAACCTAAGACTTCAAAGGAAGAATCTTATGCATGTGTCAGTATTGAAGATTTAGCTTTTGATCAAGTAGCATTAAATGCAATCTCTAAAAATCCTTGGATTTTTTATTCTAGAGCTACTAAGCATATGACAGGTTTGCTTCACTTTCTAATTCTTCAAGTAGAAGAGTGACCATTGCTGATGGTCATGATTTGGATGTTGTAGGTGTTGGAGAAGTAAACCTAAAGTCAAGTGCAGGTGGAAATTTCAAAATTGCTCATGTTCATTATGTTCCAGAAATGAAGAACAATTTGCTCTCGATATCTACTTTCTTGTCAGATGGATAATAAATTGTTAAAAATAAGAGAGATTCATGTCAGATCTTCTCACCTAATAAGGAGCATTGTCTACTTCAAGGTGAAAACAGAAGTGACATGTTTGTATTGTCCAAAATTTGTCATGCTAATGTTGCTAGGTCTTTTACACTTAAGGAGAACATAAAGTTATGGCATACTAGATTTGGTCATATCAGTCACATGGCTCTCAAGCACATCAAAGATCAAGATATGGTGGAGAGTTTGCCTACTTTTGCTTTACCCAATGATGTAAAATCATGTGAAGGAAGTCTTAAAGGAAAGCTTCACAAACTTCCTTTCAAGAAACATGGGTACATCACGGCCACAAGGAAGTTGCAATTTATACATTCAGATGTGAATGGTCCTATGAGAATAGATTCCATTTAAAGTTACAGGTATTTCGTCACCTTTATTGATGATTTTACAAGATATTCATGGATTTATGGTCTTAAACCAAAGTCCGAGGTCTTTCCTATTGTCAAGAAGTTCTTAGCTATGGTTGAAAATAATAGTCAGACAAAAATCAAGTACCTTGGCTACTTAGCTATGGTTGAAATTAACAGTCAAAAAAAGAAACCAACCATGAATTCTTTGCAAAAGAAATCAAGTACCTTGGCAACATAATCTATAGAGATGTAGCTAGCCTTTATTGTGATCATATACAGAGGTCTATGCGGTAAATAAATGGGAATCTAGCATGTATATGAGCAGTTTGTTACAATAAAGGCTAGCTACATCTCTATGGATTATGTAGACAAGGTACTTGACTTATTTTGCAAAGAATTCATGCTTGGTTTCTTTTTCTTTCTCAATTGTTTCATGGTGAATCGGAAGGGTATCATTGAAGATCAAGCATTCTATACATGTATGTTTGCTGCATGTATTATTTGGCATTCAACAGATCAACCTGGCTTAGATAAATGTCCTGGCCTTCTTCTTAAGGTCCAAGATTATACCATATAAATGCCAAATACTGCATTCAGGACTGCTCAGCAGAAATTTTCCAAAAAGAAAAAATCTCAATGGAGCCCACATTCTCATTCAACAACAGTGAATTCCTTGTATACCTGTAAAGTCCAACTATTTATATTCATAAAAACAATCAGAAACAATTATAAACACCAATTACATTACAAAAAGGAATAACACCAATGGCTCTAGTTGCAATCAATTATAAACATAACGATTGGTAGAAACAAACAAAGAAAAGCTTGTTATGTGACTCTAGCTTCATAAAAGGACATAGATCAGAGCATGCAGATATTCATTCCATAAATCTCATAATCTCAGCCATCACCTTTTTCATGGCCAATGCAAAAATGAACAAAACATTGTCTAGTGAGTTTATTGCTTGTAGATTTCCCATCCATCATAGAGTTCAAGATAGATGGTTGTGGGATTCAAACATTTACCTGTGATACAAAGCAAAACACCACCTAAAGAGATCCACCCATCGATTCGTGTTTTTTTCAGGTACTTATACATGTAGTACGGTGATAATGCCTTGTATACACCTGGATTCCATCTGAATATATTATATATACCGATGCTGCTGATGCAGAACAGCCATGCAATTACAATCGGGGCAAATATAAAGCCAACTTTATGAGTTCCATAGTGTTGGAGAGCAAAGAGTCCCATTAGAATCCCACAAGCCAAGAGAACCACATAATCTGCATGAAGGAAGAGAGAAGGGAAATAAGTCTCAAATATGGCTCTTCCAATATAGACAGCTTGATAAAAACTGCAACAGCAAAAGAAATGAGTGAAGCTCTCAGTTTTTCAAAGGAACTCACGTTCATGCAAATCGGTCGCCTTTACTCTGAGTCCAGAAACTGCTGAAAGGACTGTAGAAATAATTAGACAACATTAGTTATGGACCTGATGCAAACAACATAGAGACTCGTTCTAACTAATATAATAAGAATAATATTGGACTTTAGAGATTGATTCACATTCTCACCAGATATAGTGGGTGTCAATACACCGTCACCTATTACCATACACGTTCCAAGTAGCACCAAGATGAGGAGTCCTTTGCGCAGGGATTCGTGACTCTCAAGAAAAGTTTTGATGATATGTGATCTCTGTTTGGTTGGTCGTTGCTCCAGACTGTATGTTGAAAGCTCTTCATCAGCAGCCTGGTGATTAGGTAGCAACCCAACTTTCGCATGCCTACAGAGCAATGAATATAGTGCAAAAGTTCCCCCTGCAAGAGAGCAATTTCCCTGTTCAAAGTGCCATCCAGCAATATAATAGAATTTTAACAGGAATCACATACCTTCTCCATTATCATCAGCTCTAAGTACGATGAAAACATACTTCAATATAGGTATCAAAGTGAAGGTCCAGAAGACAAACGATAATACCCCAAGAATTTCTGCATCACTGTCAGAGAGCCTTACTTTACTCCCAAAAAATGTGCTCTTGTACACATAGAGCGGCGAAGTGCTTAAGTCACCATACACCACTCCGAAGCTTTGATATGCAAGCATCAACACTGCTTTCCATGACGTTTTCTGCAGGCAAGAACTTCAAAGGTTATGGACTGAACCCATCGATGCAGTATCTGTTCATCAAAGCGGAAACTAAAATTGATATGCCAGAAATATGCAAGACAAGTTCTTCCACTCTTTTCACGCTTTGTCATCCAGTAATTTTAGATCAACTATCCTCATTGCTAATGCTGTGTACGCTGTAGATGCGCTTGCTCGATCAGAGGGCAGATCAAAAAGCAGTAAAATTACATTTCAGATCGTACTTAACCAAAATGGTCCTCTGGGGTTTACAAAAAAAAAACCTTAGTGCAAAATCCCGTACAAAAAGAATCCAAATTCCTGGTCCACCAGAAATTACAAATGCCTTCGTTCAAGTGAAATTGCTCTGCGGATATCCCTGTTTCCTAGAAAAAGTGTTTCGGGACTATCAGACTACTACAACCTGTTGGAATTTTGAGATCAATGGGGAGAGAGAGAGAGAGAGAGAGAGAAAGAGAGAAAAAGAACTCGGCTTATGGTATCAAGCATCGGAACGAGTTCCTCATAACCCTTGCACCTTGTCTCAAACAAAATTGAAACGAAGCACATAGACAAAGAGAAATTGCACATGGCCAGAGTTTCGACCAGATTGTATAGACTGCTTTTGCGTCCTAGTGCATGCTTGCGAGCAACGACAGCAAATAGGATCTAAGGCCAGGAAACAGAGAAAAAAGAAACCTCCAAAAGTGATCTTCACAACTCTCTTTGCCATGCGATAGCGCATGGTTGGTTGGGACGAATAAAACATCTATGAGAACATACAATACATTAGGCAACTTTGTACTTCCAACTTTGGACGCCTACAGATTAGTCTGAAATAATGATTAGAAGAAAAATCCGCAACATGATGTCCCGCGCGCTCTTCCAGATAAAAGCCTTGCTCAGTCATGAAACACGTTTTGGATTTCTATCCTAACATGAGTCGAACAATGTATCATATCAGTTGACCGTTTCTTGAAATGGTGAAAATTTATCAGCCACAAAGCCGCTTATGGACTATAATAGATCAAATATCACTAAATTAAATGCGCAAATTGAGAACATTCAGCATTCACATAGCAAAGAATGAACAAAAGAAGCTCACGGTGTAGTGATCCTTGTAATGGGTAGATTCGATATCCATTGAGGTGAGAACAGAGTTCATGCTCGATGGTCGGATGTCAGAACCTGCACAGAAGGTACTGTAGAAAGATAAAGGCTAGCCAATGTCGCTTGTACGAAACAGAAGCAGAGATAAACTTTGATACGAGCTTCTGGACTGAGAAACGTAAAATGTCAAGATCCCCGACAGAAATCGTTAGGTTGCAATGAGCAAAATCAGACGACCTAAATTCACTAAATCACAGAGACGAAGCTTTTCTAAAAGGCCAACTCTAAGGATCCTGGTCTGATCGTTCTTGAAAAGAGAAGTAGAAAAGATCTTGGAGTCCACAAGGTTGAAAGTTAATATTCTCAAGAGCATGAACTCCTGCTGAATTTCATGTGCGCTAAGAGTTCAGATGAAATACTCAAAAGAGTGGGGAGCGAGAGAGAGAGAGAGAGAGAGCAAGGGAATATGCAGTGGCTCACGTCAGCCCTCTTGCTAATGATGAGGATGACCTCCAGAGATGCGACTGCCGTGTTCGAAGGAAGAAGAGTTCTTGTCTGCGGGCAGCGGAGCTATCATCTGCTCAGCAAAAGCATTCACCTCATCTCCAGGATATGGTGGCCTACAAACATGGATTAGGAAGAACTTCCTGTGCTGTGAATGTTTCCAAGAAAGTTGCTTTCAAGTCATCAAAAAAGCATGCCTCCATGGATGCCACATAACCTCAACTGAGAAAGGTAAAGCCCCTCCCACCAAACAAAATTCCCTACTTTATTGTATGCATTATTCACATTCACATTCCTTGATTGCCTTTCCCTCATCGGCGGGTGCTATCTGCTGCTGTTTCTTGGACTCTGAAACGCGGCTTTCCCGCTTTTATCACATTGCACACTCAAGCTTCAGTGTGGCTATTTATACAATCGTCTCCCCGCAGGTTGAAGCAGAGTTTCCTTTAGATTTTGACACCCCTACGGACGTGAAGTTCCGATTTTTCGTAGCAAATCCTTCCGTCCCTTGTTTTCAGAGTTTCCCTTTGTAGATCTTTAAGCTTTCACAAAAAGTCGCATCTACATCTCCTATCTTCCTACTTCCCCAAATATAGCTCATTGCGACAATAACCGGAACTACATTCTGTATTTCATTGCACACAGGTTCGCAGTTCCCCTGCCGCAATGCACTTTGCCTGTTGGTTATACTCAGCTATGAGTCGTTCATTGTCAAACTGAGAGTTCATCAAGCCTGCGTTCCCTCGACGGAGCAGTTCTGAGCTCCTTAAATAGAGAAAATCCGCAAAGGCAATGACCACGAATGCTCGACAGAGAACCGGAACGGAAGCAGAGGCCGCACAAAGAATGGACCTAAGCTAAGAGCTCCTGACTGGATGGATGTAGCTCAAAGTGACTGGCCTAGGGCCCATCGCCATACAGATCCATAAGAAAGCATGGGCCATTGGGCCCTTGCCGGGAATATTAGAGTTTGGAGCCTCGCCATTCACGAGCTATACGGACATGCCGCCTGGGAAGATGGGCAATGTCTCGTTTGTGCGATGTGCCTCTAAAGTAAAAGCCTATGGCCTCTGAGTTCAGGCATCAGCCTTGTGCTATCCTCTCCAGGGCTTTTTGTAAAGCTCTAACACTACAAAAGCCTGTTTCACGTGAACGTATTATTGTATAGGACCCTCATCTGCATCACCGCGAGTTGCATGTATGATTTGTTTGTGTGTTCATGCATGCATCATGCGCTGATTGCAAACCACGTGTTGTGCTGGTCGCGAGCCCCGGTCCTCAGGTCAGCGGCCACTGGCCAGCCCCTGAAGTTTGAACCCTATGTCTGTGATGAACGTAGCCTAGTAGTAGGCTGTCGCTACTTGAGATACATCGCTTGTAAGATGGCCGAACTGATAGATGACCTTGAGGATTGGACGAGTGACGACTCTTTTTTTTTTTAGAGTATAATCAATTGGAAATACACACTCAGACACGCAACTTCAAAAGGTAGAGGCACCTATCATGAAAGACTCATGAATATGTCCAGTCATGAATATGTCCATATGTCCAGTCATGAATATGTCCAGCCAACATTTGAATTCAAGACTTTCTCCCACAGCTTTCTCCCACGAACATGACAAATCTTTTTCACGCACCAAAATACCAAATGTTAATGATTCAGTGCTTTTCCGAATTCCCATCCTTTAGATTTAGAACCTTCAACTCTTTGGGCACCATGTTTCTCTTGCATGAGGCGCATGGAGGTGAGGCAAACGGAACTCCCTTGCCGTTGCTTTTCTCGAACCTACGAGGTGCCTTGTTGGAAGACAATATACCAAGCCTTAAGAATCGGATAGAGCAGTGATTTGTTCAATAAAATACTACAAACTTTTTCAATAATGTTCTCGTGCTTTGGTCGTTATTGTTCATTGATATGAGCTTTCGTGATTGCCCAAATCATGGGATTCAATTAAAAAAAAGTTGGTCCTCCACTTTCGGTAGAGGACGGACACATGGCAGGTCACATTTATATAGTGTGGATTCATAGTGTGCTGCCGCATAATTCCATCGATACTGTGAACCAATGAAATTTTCCCATGTGTCGATGGTTATTCCCATAAGGCAATTAAGTTGGATTCACATTGGAGCGGACGAATTTTGTATTTTATAAAGGTGGGTGGAGGTGGAAGTACTTTCAAGAATGGAGTGTCGTTTGCAATCTTTTCACACATATGATGGAATATGCAACAAAGGTAAAGTGTGTCATCGCCTTGTGTGAAGAGAAAATAAGAGTGAAACATACATTAAAATCTATGCATTTTTAATAAATAATAATAAAATAAATATAAATATGATAAAAATTAAAAAAGCTTATGGTCTCTCATAAAAAAAAGTTAGGATTGTTTTTTTTAATAAGTTTAGCCGGAAGCTTACTCCCCCAAGCTTTAATTTTGAAATTACAATTGTACAGGGTGAAGGTTTGGGAAGAAAGTTAGGATTGTTCTTCATTCAAGTCATTTGTCCTTTGATTTTACATGTGTAGAGATTGGTATGTATAGAGATTGGTAATGAGTTTTGTGTGGATCTAGTATGCATACTATTAGAGATATATAGAGGGAGACATGTTGGGCACCTAGAATAAAAGCTGTCCAAAAATAAAGTAAAAAAAAAAACTCTACTTTTTTATTTCCTTGGAAAAAAAGAATTTGTGCATGCTTGAAGGAGGCTTAACCTTGAAGCTCTTGATTTGTTGTGGCGCAATGTCAAAGTTAAAGCACTATTGAAGGAATGATTTGGGGAGTTGCTCTTGAGGTTTGCATTATTTCTTTGAATGAATCTTTTGAATGCATTCATGCCTTGTCGCATTTCATAGATGCATTGAGCACCCTTTACCTTCTTAAAACAAGGCTTGACATCAAGGCATAAATTTAATTAATTTTAATGTTTTGCATGAGTTTCTCCATATCTTGTGGCTTGAGGGGAAGGATGTTGGAGTTTGAGGTTTGTGGAACCATGCGAACAACACAAGGAAGAAGAAGAAGCTTGGAGCACAACACATAATACTCAATGTATTACGAAGTGAATGTACAAAGATAAGTAATCCATTAGGGTTATAGGTGTATATATAAGCCGAGGGAAAAAACTCCTAAAGAGGGAAAAGAGTTTATCGGGGGTACTAAGTGTGTTCACACACATCACTACTAAAATATATCAACCAATCCCCCCTGAGAGCAATGGAGTGAACAAGGAGCTAGCACTCATGTATAAGGAAGTGCGAAGCTACGTGGAATCAATCCACAAAAGAAAGTAAGCCCAAAGCTTTGCAGAATGCTTCAAACTTCTCCCTAAGCAGAGCCTTTGTGAAAAGGTCTTCAATGTTCTCCTATGTGGGCACATATGCTAAAATGATCTCTTGAGCAAAGAACCTCTCCCTGACATAATGATAGTGCACCTCAATGTGCTTATTACAATCATGGAACACAAGGTTCCTTGCTACTGTGGTCTAACTGTCAATGAAGATGGTGGTGGTAGAATACTAACCAACACCCAAATCAGCCAAAAGGTGTCTGAGCCACACACACTCAACAATCGTTGTGAAAGTTGCCCTATACTCAGCCTCACAACTAGGAGTGGCCACAATAGGCTTCTTCTTGCTCAACTAAGATATGCATGAGCCACCAAGCATGAAGCAAAAACCATTGGTGGACACACAAGTGTCATAGCAACCAACCTAGTCAGAGTCCGAAAAAGCATGTAAATATGGTGGTAGTGATCCGCCCTTGGGATAAAACAATCCAAGTAGTCATGTATCACTCAAGTAGCAAAAGATGTGCTTAACCGCCTGCCAATGCTTGACACTTGGGCAATGCATAAACTTGCTCATCTATGAAACAACAAGTTGAATACCAGGCCGAGTTATGCATAAGTAAATCAAGCATCCAATAGCTTGCTGATAGAGAACAACATCAAATGCATCTCTAGCATCATGAACACTCAACCATAAACGTGTTTCCATAGGAGTGGCAACAGGTTTGCTATCTTCAAGGCCAAAACACTGCAATGATATGTTAATATATTTTGTTTTACACAAAGCTATTCCATCATCAACTTGCATAAAATGAATGCCCCAAATCTAACATCTCAAAAAGAGGCATGCAAGTTAGCCTTAAAATCAGCAATATGCTTCTCATCAGGACCACTGAGCAGCATGTAATCAACAGAAACAACAATGATCAAAAGCACATCATTTGCACGCTTAACATATAAGATGCTCTCGATTGGACTATTCTCAAAACCATGTGCAATCAAGTAGGAATGTATCTTTTCATACCAAGCACGTGGTGCTTGCTTCAAACCATATATTGCCTTTTTCAATATGCACACTTTGTTTTCATGTCCTTTCTACACAAAAACACGGGGTTGAAAAACATACACCTTCATGTAAATCACCATTCAAAAATGCAGTTTTAATGTCCAACTAATGTACATTCCAACCATGATGGGCTACAAAGTGTGCAGATGCTATGAACGATATTCATTCGACATCTGGGTGCAAAGGCCTTATCAAAATTAATGCCTCTTTCTCAAGCATAACCTTTTGTAACAAGCCTAGCTTTGTACCTGTCAACTATTCCATCATGTTTACGTTTAAGGTTATATAGCCATTTAGTGCCAATGGCCTTTTTACTAGGAGGCAAATCACATAAACACCAGGTACCATTCTTCATAATAGCATCATATTCTGATTGCATAGCAACCATCCAATTTTCTAAATTTTGTGCTAACATTTCACTACTTTATCATCCAATTTCCTACATTGTTGTTCAAGCACTAATGCATATGCCGGACAACCAAAGACACAGAGATGAGCAACAGATGGCTAGCAAACATGCCAAAGCCTCATATGGAATGATAGAATGTCGTGCTTTGTTGAGACACCTATTAAGTACATGTATTGCAGGCCAGAAGCTATGTGGTAAAGCCTGACTTTTCACCATACACCTCACCATCTTCATGAGTGACCTGCTCTTTCTTTTCGCAACTCCATTCTGTTGAGGTGTATATGGCATTATACACTGATTTATCCCACGTTTAGCCAAAATGCATTAAAATTAGAAGACATACATTCGCCCCTTGATTAGATCAGAGGGTGCCCATTTTACATGCTAACAGATTTTCAGCCAAAATCAGAAACTATTTGAAGCACATAAACACTTCGGACTTTGCTTTCAATGGATACACCCATGCATGCCTGGGAAAATCATCAATGAAAGTCATGAAGTAAAGTTAGTTCCCAAAAGAAGGTGTCTGCAAAGGACCACAGACATCATTGTGAACAGTTGCAATTTCTGAGTAGTTCAAACTGAACCATCTTTTGGGAAGGAGGAACGTTGCATTCTGCCTAAAATATAGCCTTCGCAGACCTGTTTACATGGTGCCTCAAGTTTGGGTAGATAGGACACCATTTTAGATTTTTGTAGGCATAACAAAGTAACATAATTCATATGAACAAAGTGTGCATGCCAAAGCTTTGCGACTGACATAGCCTGGGAAACTTGAACTACACATGCTGAATCATTCATGAAATTTGCATAATCTATAAGCTTATATAGCCCACAACATAAAATGCCAGAAGGAATAGTAACATCACCATTTGACATATCAGGAATTGTACATCTTTCGTCAACAAATTTCACAACCAATCTGATCTTGGCTAATACTAGAACTGATAATAGATTTTTCTTGATCCTTAGCACAAATAAAGCATTCAACAATGTAAAAAAACTACCATTAGTAGTAGTCCTAATAATCTTATCAACTCCTATGGGGCTTACATAAGTTAGTTAGATCATAGCTCATTGTTAGCTTAATGTTTATGGGGATGCATGGCTAGTGCATCATGTGGGAACCTCATCCCATGCAAAAATAGTACATAGTTAGGTGACCTTTTATGAGTTATACTCCCTAGCAAAGATCCTACAAAATGCATTTCCAACTATTGAATTCAAATCCAAAGTTTAATCATATCAAACACTTCTCCATGGGGAATTTGATTCTAGTTGTGTGGATACTCCTAATTGAACACTCAAGATAATCAAGTGAACCTAGTTTTATCTAAAAGAAACCTTAGTTGTATTTGAATTTGAATGTAATTATATTTGAAAGTGTGAACTTGATATCTAATCATGTATCCTTCAAAATGAGCTCAAATGTACCAGAAACCAAGTCAAAGGTCAAGGAAGATGCCTTCAACTCGAAGTTTTTCGTTCAAGGAGGAGAATGTTGAGGTAAGCCCAACTTGTGGATCAAGAATGGCACCTAACTATGAGGCTTATATATGTTGGCTAATACCATATATCACTACAACCTTGAGGTTTTGGAGGTTGCATGGTTAGTCAAGCGTATGGAAATCACATGGTTAATTGATCCCATGGAAGAATATTACTAGGGTTGGTGACTATTGAGAAGTCTTCTCCCCATCGAATATCCAAGAATATACAACTTCAACACATGATCCAAATGCTTTGATGTAGTATATCGTATTAATGGCACCTCATTCTTGATTCAAAGACCTTGAGAATTCAAGTTTTGTATCAATATATTCCATTTAGTCTAACCTTCTTGAGAAGATCATGATTTTCCACTCCCCGGACAAATTTGAAAATTCATGTGTATTATTTCGTTTCCATTGATGTGCCCCTTATTTAAGCAGGTTTACAATAGGCTCACATGCTATATAGACATCGTTTCTTCATCATTTGACCTTAAAATTCCACTTCTAGAAGGGTCTAGACTTTGTAGAGGAGCATTATCTTGGGACCTACTTGAGTTTATTCCATTCACTTACCATATCTTCTCATAATATCATCTACACCTTGATGCTTGGGCATTTTCTTTCCCTAGTGAATATTATACTTTAAAATGTGTGACTCTTAGGTATGGAAGCAAATGGAGTTGCTACTTTTAAGTTTTGTTCATCCGGAAGGAAAATGAAATGGGCACATACATAGATGCAGCTCCAAAGTGTGACTTGAACATGGTAAAGGGAAATTCACATATGTGTTAGAGTGAGCTTGATAAAGAGCATGAAGAGTTTACAAATTACCAAGTGTATTTAATATAATAGAACCCAAGTGAAGTAAATCCCTTGTTTTATAAATTTTAAAGAGGCTTTTGCAAAGTACAATTGTAGGATAAACATTTTTTTAGAGGACAGAAATTCTGAGATATATCACATGGGGGATAACGTTTTAAAATGAGATGAAATACACAAATTAGCTACATGAAAAGGTTGAAAAATACAAACAAAACTGTTACAAAATGGAGATCCAATCATCTACATAAAGAATGCAAATATAAAAGGAAATGGTAGAATTATTCCTTCAACACCCCCTTTGGAGCTCCATTTTGAAGCAATTGAATGTTATAAAGGTTCATCAACATTAGGAATCAATGGCTTTTTACATAGGATAATAGGGCTCAGTTTTGAATCATGTCAATGCATGCACCAAACTTTGTCATTTGTTTCAATATTTCCCTTCTGGACCTAATGTTGTTTTGCTATTAAATCACTTGATAAATGTATAATTTTAGATAACTAAACAATTGATTAATGTACATGAAAAATCAAAATAGCTTTTTCCTTATAATTGTATTCACATTGGGGAGTGGTAGTATTGATGTATTTCCAATTTGTGTGAGTACAAAAGAGATCAAACATCCTTGTGTTCCATTTAGAACTAGATTTCTTAACATTTGAGTTGCATGACACAATGTGAGTCCAACCATACAGTGTGATCTATCTCCTCTCCCCATCATACACATACGTTTCATTTCTCTCTCTCTCTCTCTCTATGTAGTCACATGCGCTCTCGAATCTATGTCCATTCACGATTGAGCACAATGTTTGGGGCACATGCACCAATTTGTATGTTACGTCAACTATCAAAATCATCTACATACAAGATGCCAAACCGCTAGTGGTTATGTTTTCTCATAACATACGACTTTGCATCAAAGTATTTCTTTAAAAGCCTAAACTTTTTTAAAAACATATAAACTCATTGGCAGCAAGCTCTTGCAGCTTTCTTGAAGACATAGAATGCCTTTTTGAGTCCACAAATCTTGTTCTTTTTATGGGTTAAACTTGAGGATTCAGATATACACCTCCTTCTTGAGATATCCATCCAAGAATGCTGAATTATGTTTATAGGGAATGCGTGCCGATTTTTATGAGTAGTAAATGTGAGTACCAAGAAAATAGTAAAAAATTGAGCTATTGGTGCAATTGTCTCTGCCATCAAATGCTTCAATCTATGAGAATCCTTGTGCAAATAGTCTAGTTGTTGGTGAGTAGTAAATCATTCCATTGGATTTCTTTTGGTTCTCTATGGTTTTTTTGAGAACACACTCAATAGTCTAATAGTGTAACAAATGTATGGTCTAGAGTTGCATAAAAAGATAAGAATCCGAACAAGATTTCTATAATTTTTGGCATCTATATCATGTGTATCATCATCTATTTGCAGTTTAAGATTTACGTACATAGCTATGCCAATATCTTTTGTCTGTAATCCCAAAAGCTTTAAGGATTTGGGGCCATGTGCCATTTGTGTGATGTCCATCTAAAGTAAAGCTTATGGGCTTTGGCCCCTAGGTTCAAGCATTAGCCTTGTGTTATCCTCTCGAGGGCTTTTGTAAAACTCTAACACTACAAAAGAGTTCTTCAAGTGAATGTCTAGGGTCCTCATCTACATCACAATGAATTGCATGTATGATTTGTTGTATGCTCATGCATTTACTCATGCTAATAAGTCCAATCTCTATAAATGTGAGTTTCCAAACACGTGTTGTGTTGGGTCCCAAAGGCCCCAAATCCATTTTTCATGTGAGCTCAACCTGAGAGCATCCCTTGAGGAGTGAGGAGTCGAGAACCTGAGAGCATCCCTTGAGAAGTGAGGAGTCGAGAACCTAAGGTCCTCAACTCCAAGTTCCGATCATATGCTTTGTGATGAAGGTAGCCCAATAGGCTGTAGTTACTTGAGGCCAATACACATCCCAACTTTGGCAAGATGGCTGGATGAGTCCTTTTCACCCACAAGAGTACCAGAGGTTAGTGAATTGGTTTTTCCTTTAGATTTAGAAGCCTCAACTCTTTGGGCACCATGTTTCTCTTGCATGAGGCACATGGAAGTGAGGCAAGCCGCCAATGGAACTCCCTTGTCGTTGCTTTTTTTTTTTTTTTTGAGAGTACAATGAATTGGAAAGACACACACACCTGACCTCGTAAGGTACAGGCACCCATCTTAAAAAACTCTCAGGCATCCAGCCCTAGATGGGACTTGAACCCTGGCCATCTGCCTAAGAGTACAAGACACATCCGTTAAACCCTTGTCGTTGCTTTTCTCAAACCTACGAGGTGCTTCGTTGGAAGACAATAAACCAAGGTTTTGGATAGAGCAGTGATTTGTTGAATAGAATACTACAAACTTTTTCAATGATGTTCTCGTGCTTGGCTCATTATTGTTCGTTAATATGAGGCTTTCGTGATTGCCTAAATCATGTGGCTTAAGAGTGTGCTACCGCATAACTCCATCGATATTGTGAACCAATGAAATTTTTCCCGTGTGTCGATCCTTATTCTCTCTCAGAACGTTGTCTTCACATTGAAGCGGGCGAATTTAACATGTGAAGAGAAATAATAGTAGAACATACATTAAAATCTATGCATTTTCAATGAATAATAATAAATATGAATATAAATATGATTAAAAATAAAAAAGCTTACGGTCTCTCAGATCCATCATTCCTAGTGGGAGGATGGGGTTTTTGTGTTCTTTGTACATCCTCATGTGTTTGATAGATCTATATCCTCTCCCCATTATACACAAGCATTCGATCGATTTCTCCATCTATGGAGTCACATGGAGTCTCAAACGTGTGTCCATCTACCATTGAGCACAACGTGGGGCACACGTGCACCAATGTTGCTTAAAACCAACCTGTCAAAAACATCAATTTTCATAGTGTCTATCCTTTTCTTGATGCCCATTGACGATCCCCACGCTAATTCCAACCTCTAAAATTAAAAAAGAAGGGGATGAGCTTCCTCAAAAAAAAAAAAAAAAAGGGCTAGGACTGTTCTAGTCACTTGTCCGTTGATTCTACATGTGTACAAGTTGCTACAATGAACACACATGTTGGTGATATCATGACTTTTTTGTGGAGGTAGTGTGCATCCTATTAGAGGAGACATTTTGGGCACGAAGGATGTCGGAAAGTAAGATAGAGAAAAAACTCTACATTTTTATTGTCTTGGAAAATAAAAACTTGTGTACGCTTGAAGGGGGACTATACCGTAGGTCACTATCACCTTAAGATTGACAAAGGGAAAGTCTATGCTAAAAGGCGATCCTAAGACTTTAACATAAGTATAATCATTCCTTCGACACCACTTTTGAAGCCCCATTTGAAGAAACTGAATTGAATGGTATAAAAGTTCATCAACATTTCTCTGTTCTGCCATTTTATGTGAATATAAAAGATATGGAACAAAAATCCAATGGGCATGGTTTAGCGGATGTGCCTTGTACTCCTGAGCAGATGGCCAAGGTTCAAGTTCTACCCGGAGTTGGATGCCTCAAACTTCCTCAAGATGGGTGCCTCTACCTTACGAGGTCGGGTGTGTGTGTCTTTCCAAATTCATTGTACTCTCAAGAAAAAAAAAAGACATGGAACATCAGCACATCCTTCTTTTCTATTTTGAACATCCGAATTCTTAACATCTGAGTTCCATGGCACAATGTTAAATTCAACCATATTACGTGCCCCATAATTTTCTTCTATTGGTATGAAAATAGTTGTAGTCCCTCTACATGTGTCTAAGTGATATATCTCATGTTCCCATCATACACAAACATTTCATTGTTTTCCCTCTCTCTATGTAGTAACATGCACTCTTGAATCAGTGTACATCTAGCGTTGAGGACAATGTTTTGGGCACATGCACCAATTTGTATGCTACTTCAACCACTCTATCATCTATTCTCACCATCTAGGTTGCATTACTTTTATTCAAGGATTCAGTTATTTGTGAATAGTTACCGAGTTATTTGAAGAATCCCTAATATTCAAACAAATTGTTCAATCACATGTCAGCATATTTGAGATACTTTGGATTAATTAAGACATCCGAAATAAAAAAAAATTGATAAAAAGCATTGGATCTTTTTTTTAAGCTTGAGAAACTTTGGATTAATTAAAACATTCAAATTCAATTTTTTTTAATAAAAAAGAGTTGGATAAAAAATATGTTTATCTTAAGGCTTTAGATCCAAAGTGTTAGATCTCCGAAAGCTTTATGTCAAAATGGCTTTTAATCGAAAAATTTGTATTTAAAAAAAATACTTCATACAAATATTTGGATTGAAACTTTTTTTATGGATAACCTTTCGATTGAAGAGTTAGTGATCCAATACATATTGAATCGAAATGTTATCAATCACAACATATTCGATAAAAAAACGTAATGTATGAATCACCAGATTATTCAAAGAGTTTTTATCCAAAACTTTTTTAACAAAATGCTTTCAATTAAAAAATAAAAATAAGAAATTGCTATTTCAAAAATACAATTATATATTTTTCTTACATAACTCACTAATATTTTTATTATTCATTCAATTGAATAAAATTACTGAAAGTTGATGCCCTCAACAAAAGATCAGCATTGATCTTCCATTAACTCCCTTGTCCCTTGATTGTACATTTGAACCAGCTGGTAAAGTGAACACATAAACTTGGAAAAAGAGAGAATTCTATGTGGTGCGAGTATGCATCACATGAGAGATATATAGGGGGCAACGTGTTGGGCACCCAAGATAAAGGATGTAGGATTTGACCAGCATTGAAAACTTTTTGGGGTGCCTTGACACATTCTGTGAGGCATTTGGTTCCAAAATAAACCACTCAAAAATCTCTTTCAGAGCCATCATGGGACCTCCACCCCAACTACTAGTTGACCATGGTTGCCAAATTATCCCTAGGGCTTGGTCTTCTGCCTACTCGGTATTCCGATGGGCTTTGGTGTCTCGATGGAGAAGTGATGGAAGTAGGTCCTTTCCAAACTAGATAACAAGTTAGCATATTGGAAGGGCATGCAAATCAACCTCTTGAGGCATGCCATTGTAATCAATACCTTCCTCATCCCCTCCCCTCGAACATTTAATTTCTCTCTTGCTGGAGGCTGAAGGATCAAGAGCTTAGCAAATTGGAAAGAATCTAAAGAAACTTTCTTTGGAAAGGGGACCACAACAGAAGCAACATTCCAAAACTTAAAGGGTCTACCTACATCAGCCAAAAGGATTGTGGAGGTATGAGCATTATGGATATTGAAGGTGTGGTTGATAAGTTGGTAGCAAAATGGATCATTAGAGCTTGGTGCAACTATGAGAGCTCTTGGGCCAAGCTCATTTTCAAGAACAAGAATGTGATTATGTTGGTGGGCCTCCCTAGTTGGAGGACTTGGGCCTCCTTCCCCTAAAGACTAGAATCCTGTGTGCTCCCTATGGAAGATTTGGAACAAGTTCAAACAATTTTTCAAAATTAGAGAAGATTGGAAATGGGTGGCCGGTATTAAAGAAAATGACTCAATCTAGTTTCTGATCATGGGCATCAGGGGCGTGGCTTCCTAGAACCTCCAAGATGCTAAGAGCCTCTAAAACAAGGGTTCTAGAAATTGGAAACACCTTTGGAAACAAGAAACTGGCCATTGGATCATCTTTGAGGACATAGACCCTAAAATAAGAGTCAACTACAAAGAATGGACTCTCCTTCAAAGTAGATGCTTCGCTTGGGAATGATCACAAACCCAACTCCTCATTGGGCAGGATCCACTGTGCCATGATGGTCTTATTTGGCACAATGGCAATTGCTTGTCCAAAATTCCTAGAATCAAGGTGAACACGGACTATCATATCACAATTAACAAGAAGTGGTGCCTGACTCGGACAAGGCTGCGTTGGGATTTGAAGTTCATGTCTATCTGGCATTCCCTCATCGAGATCAAAAAGTTGGTTCTCATGTGGCAAGTTCTCCACCCTGGTATCTAGACCAATCTAAAGGCTTGCCAAATTTTTGGGGCTCCACCGTGGTGCAAGCAATGCTGCTACACCATTGAGGATTTGGGTCACATCTTCTTTGCATGCCCCAAGTCTCTACTACTCTCGTAGACCCTTGGGAATACTTTGAGACTGCACTAACAAATCACCTAGAAGCAAGCACTTCTGGGCAAAGCGATCGACTTCTCAGTGGCACTTTGGACTGCTATAAGAGGGGAAACCCTCTGGAAAATTTGGAGGGAGTGGTGTGCCTACAATTTTGGACACCCTCCTAAAGAGTGGTTGATCGAGAAGTCTCTATTCCTCCTAGGCAAAAGAATCTCCAACTACAAGAGGTCCCCATCCCTTAGGCATCATAAAGTGTTTCTTAATGAGAAAAACAAGCTTAAACCCAAGTGGGCCCCGCATGAAGGGGATGAGAGGGTTATTAACGTCCTTTGTAACACTCTCTAGATCTAAAATTTTTGCCCCCACTTTATGATTCGAGGGGTCCCAAGGGCACTACTTGTAACTTGTTCTTCCTTTTTTAATTAAAGTTTGGAAGAGTAGGCCAAGGCCGAAATTCCATTTTGAAAAAAAAAAAAGAAAGAACAATTATCAATGTGTATCCATATAATAGATTTTTGCAAATCCAATTTCAAAAAAATAGATGGTAAAGTAGATGGATTTGTATGAAATAATTTATGCATGAGAGATGAGTACGATAGAAGAGAAGAGGACATGTATAATAGAATTCAAAATATTTTGTACTAACAACAAATGAAATAGTGATGAAAAGTTTCCACTTGTGGACTCCAAAGGTGGACCTTAAAATGGTGATCTAGACAACTCTAGATGGGAGATTACAAGGCAGAGGTATGTTGCCTTAATGCAATGTCTTGACTAGTGAAATGGCCATTTATAAAAAGATAGATGGATTTCCCTTCAATGATTAGACATGGATGGTTGTATGTAAGCAGTCTAACATAAGTGTTGTGGGTTGTCAATTTGCCCATCATATTTTGTAGGAAAAATTAAAACACACCTTCACGCTAGTCCTTTAGATGTTATTACAACACCAATATTAGCTAGTTGATCTTGTTGATTCTTGATTCTCTGATGAACTCTTCAACCTTCTTCAAAACAAAATGCTTCTTAGTTTCTAGTTGATTCTAAAGATTTTGGATCTGAGTTTGATTCTTAGTCTTATATTGGCAAAGCCAATACGTCCCAAGCTTTATGTGCTTTGTGTTGCACTACACTAAGCATGGAATCACTTACACTAGTAACGATTTCACATAAAGCATTTGCATTTAACCTCTTTCAAAGAAATGAAAAAATGATACATGGCATCCTTGATCCTCACATGTTGAGCTTAATATGTCAATAGTACCTAGATGATCTATGCACCTATTAGTGGAGTCTTGATTGATGAAGATACAATCAAAGTAGTTTTAGATCGTTTTGGGCAAAAGAGAGTAAAGGAAGTGCAAAAATCTATGGGCCACTATGGATATTACTCTAGGTCTATCCACATGTACAAAATCATAGCCAAACAACTATATGGCCTATTAACCAACTTTGAATGGTCAAAAGATTGCAAAAGGGCACCTAATGAATATAAATGAATATAAGAAGTGGTTACTCTATATTCCTATTCTTAAAGTGTCGGATTGGAACAAATCTTTCCATATTTGCATGGATGCTTATAATTTTCTGATCTAATTTATTCTTGCACAACCAACTGATGAGTGAATCTCGATCACCCATTTGCCTATGCAAAGTGATAGTTAAATAATTCAAAAAGGGACTATACAAGAATTGAGAGAGAAGGGCTAGGAATGGTATACACATTGAAGAAGTTTTGACAATAGCTTCTAGTCAATAAATTAATTTTGTTCTAGACTGCCAAGAGCCATTTTACTTAAATAATAAACCCTATAACACTAAGAGGTTATTCATGGTTTTTATCACTTGTGGAATTTGATTTTGAGGTTGTAGTAAAAAAGGGAAAAAATCTTGTCCACGTTGACCATCTATTGAGGATGGCACATGGCGAACCACTTGTCGGAGTAGCTAACAAACTTTCAGATACTTATGTGTTTAATTTTTAAGTGGTTCCATCTTGAGCTGAAAAAATACTTTTGATCTTGAATCATGACCATAAACACAAGATAAATCTAGGATGTGAGCAAGAGGTGCTGAAGGCCACGAACCACCATATCCTAGTGGGAAGTTTATACTTCAAGGAATGAAGTGGAGTACTAAGGTGTGTAGGGGATGAGGAAAGGGGAACATTGACACATGGGGCACATGAAAATACGTGGGAAAGACATGAACAAAATCGAAGAAGTTTATAGAACTTGGAGTGTGTTTGTCTAATATGCAGAAAAAGGTGGATGAGAAAAAGGTGGATGAGGATATAAAATTTGGGATGTATTCCAAGAACGAAAACAAGTGAGCATCGTTGCATAAATTATTCAACAATAGCACTAGAATAGAGAAAATCAATAGTGGAATTCTTAAGACATAAACAATATACTTTATGTGTGAGTACTACAAGAACCGAGGATTGGAAGAGGAATGCAAAGATTATTTGATAATGGACTATCAAAGCTTTAAGAAGGTATGAGATTGTCAATCAAGAATTTTCATTCACAAATGAGATGGACTACGTAGTTGCAACTGACGAGCACTTGTTAGCTAAGATAAATACAAGGATAATGCTATTGAAAAGATTATGATAACCTTGAATTCATATGAATGTAGAACATACGTTAAGAAGAGTTGAGATGCCATTGGGACTGATAGTAAATGTGAGAGCCTTGGAAAAATGGGGTATAGATTTCATTGGACCCATATCATATTGAATATATTATTATTGTGTTTGATGATCTAACCAAGTGGATATAAGCTAGAGCTACGAGGAAGAGTGATGCTTAAACTACAACAAGCTTTTTATTTAAGCAAAGATTTAAAAGATTTGGATTGCTCATTGACATTGTGAGAAATAGGTGTAATGAAGTAGAGTCACTACTGCATGAATTTTTGGTGATTCATAAGATGTCAACGCCCTATCACCTATAAGCTAATGAAGGAGTGAAAATTTTGAATAGAATACTATGCACAGTATTTACTAAGGTAGTCAATAATGGGAGGTTGTATTGGAATAAGTAGCTACATCACATTTTTTTGGCTTTCAGAGTAGCCTACAAAACAACTCTCAAAACCACCCCATTCAATTTCGTTCATGGTCCAAATGATATTCTCCCAATTGCCTTCTTAATCCCGACCTTGTGGATTAAATCACGAAATTATTCAAAGATTTTGTATCCAAAACTTTTTTATCAAAATGCTTTCGATTAAAAAATAAAAATAAGAAATTGTTATTTGAAAAAAAAACAATTATATATTTTTTCTTACATAACTCAGTAATATTTTTATTATTCCGTTGCATAAAATTAATGAGAGTTGATGTTCTGAATAAAACATCAGAACTGTTCTTCCATTCAATTTACTTGTCCTTTGATTGTACATTTGAACCAGCTGGTAAAGTGAACACATAAACCTGGAAAAAGAGAGAATTCTATGTGGTGCGAGTATGCATCATATGAGAGATCTATAGAGGGGGAGATGTTGGGCACCCAAGATAAAGGATGTAGGAACATTGACAACAGTATAAGGTAGAAACAAAGAGAGATATTAAGCACATACATGCATCAACATTAAATGGTGCCACCTTGCTCATAATAAGACTATTAAGGTTTGGGCTACGTGGTTGGGCCTTTCACCTCTTCAGGCACGGCGAGGGTTCAACCCTTTCCTATAATGGGATAGCTTGTGGGCCTTAGGCCATTGTAACCAAGTTGAAACTAGTTGAAACGAGTGTAACCCATGTTCTCATGGGATAAAGGGGGTCCGAGGGTACTCTGCCCAAACCTTCGACTGAACCACCATTTAAAAGAAACTATCCATTTTAAAAGAAAATATTAAGGCTTGACAGTAGATTTCCATATATATATATATATATATATATATATATATAACTATCCATTTTAAGCTCTATCGGAGGCTTTGGCATCTTGAGAAGGAAGTGAACAAAGGGAACTACCAATACTAGATGGGACTATGGAAAATCAAAGGCATGCTAAGATACAAGGAAGAAATTCAAAGGAAGAACTTGCAAGTATGCTTTAAAGATTGGTGGGCGGATAAAGTAAAGAAACCAACAAAAGAGATGTGTCGCATCCTCAAGAGGAAGCAAATAAAAGAATTTATTCCCTTCTTGATAGGTAGCAATAGGGTCAAATGCAAAATAGAAGAAGAAAATGGTGCTAGTATTGTCTACCACTTTACTCAACTCCTGGGGGGTTTCGATGCCCCTTTCTCCCCACAGGCAGGATTGCATGGTGACCACCTCGAGAGTCACTCCCTTAAGAATACTACATAATCTAAAGTCTCTCCTTGATGTGCCCATTTCAGATAATGAGATTTTCAAAGTTATCGATACACTCCCCAACGGGAAAAGTATGGATCCTGAAGGCCTCACAAATGAGTTTTTCAAGTCTTTCACATAGGTGGTGGCCACTCCGCTGTACTTGGGTTGGCAAGAGGCGTTGGATTTGAGTGTGCTTCCCAAATGCCTAAACAATGGTGTCATCAAGCTTATCCATAAAAAAGGCAACAAGATCACGATTGAAAACTGGCACCCAATCATGATGCTTCAAATAGGGTACAAGATTCTTGCAAAAGTTCTTGGAAAAGTAGTTGCCAACCAAATTCTTACAACTTGAAGAGGTGCTTTAGTGAGAACCAAAAAGGATTCATAAGGGGTACATCAATACTAGATGCTATTATTGATATTTGGAAAGGTCTCGATTTTGCTGATGAGTCTCAGCAAGATGTGGTATTCCTTAAAATCAACTTCGACAAAGCCTACGATAGGCTAGAATGGGACTCTTTTCTCTAATCTCTTAAAGACCTCGAATATAGTAAAAAATTCACTAAGATGATTGCTACATTGTTGGGGAACACGTCGATGCAAATAAATATCAATGGTCAATTATCAAAGGCTATCAGATTAAAACGCTCTATTAGGCAAGGGTGCCCATTGGGCTCTCTGCTTTTTGCTAGGTCCATGGAGGGGCTCAACCCTCTTGTGAAACATCACATGGAAATGGGCCATATTAAAGGTCTCTCTCTACCTCTCAACCATGGCGAGATGACCATGAGGCTATTTGTAGATGACATGAACACATTTGTGCATAAGATTTAACCAGCATTGAAACCTTATTGGGGTGCCTTGACACATTCTGTGAGGCATCTCATTCCAAATCAAACCACTCAAAAACCGCTTGCAGAGCCATCATCAGACCTCCAACCCAACTACTAGTTGACCATGGTTGCCAAATTATCCCTAGGGGTTTGGTCTTCCACCTACTTGGTATTCCGATGGGCTTTGGTGTCTCGATGGAGAAGCGACGGAATCCGGTCCTTTCCAAACTAGACAACAAGTTAGCATACCGAAATGGCATGCAAATGAACGTCGTGGGGCCTGCCATGGTAAGTAATACCTTTCTCATCTCCTCAAACATTTAATTTCTCTCTTATTGGAGATTGAAGGATCAAGATCTTAACATATTGGAAAGAATCTATAGAAACTTTCTTTGGACAGGGGACCACAACAGAAGGGGGGTTCCCAAAATTCAATGGTCTACTTGCATTAGCCAAAAGGGTTGTGGGGGTCTCCGCATTATGAGTATTGAAGGTGTGGCTGACAAGTTGGCAGCAAAATGGATCATCAGGGCTTGGTGCAACTGTGAGACCTCTTGGGCCAAGCTCATTTTGAGAAACAACAATGTGATTACGCTCATGGGTGTCCATGGTTGGAAGGACTTGCACTTCCTTTCCCATTTATTCTCCCCGATTCTGATTTCCCCTAAAGGCTATAATCTTGTGCTCTCCCTATAGAAGAGTTGGAACAAGTTCAACCAATTTATGAGAATCAGAGAAGATTGGAAATGGGCAGCCAATATTAGACAAAATGCTTCAATGTGGTTTTTGATCATGGGATCAGAGGTGTGGCTTCTTAGAACCTCCAAAATGCTAAGAGGTTCTAGAGGAAGGGTTTTAGACATTGGAAACACCTCTAGAAACAAGAAACTAGCTAGTGGATCATCTTTGAGAACATGGACACTGAACTAAGAGTGAAGTACAAAGAATGGACTCTCCTTCAGAGTAGATGCTTCGCTTGGGAACGATAAAAAACCCGACTCCTCATTGGGGAGGATCCATGTGCCACGAGGGTTTTACACAATGGCAATTGCTTGTCCAAAATTCCTAGAATCAATGTGAACATGGACTATCATATCATGTTTAGCACATGCCTGTCTTGGACAAGGCTTCGTTGGGATTTGAAGTTCATGTCTATCTCACATCCCCTCATGGAGATCAAAAAGTTCATCCTCATGTGGCAAATTCTCCACCATGGTATCTAGACCAATCTAAAGGCTAGCCAAATTTTTGGGGCTCCATCATGGTGCAAGCGATGCCCTTGCATCATTATGGATCTAGGTCACATCTTCTTCGCATGCCCCAAGTCTCTCCTACTCTAGAAGACCCTTGGGAATATTTTGAGACTATAGGAACAAAAATCCTAGAAGCAAGCACTTATGGGCAAAGCGATTGGCTTCTCAGTGGCACTTTAAACTACTATAAGAGGGGAATCCCCGTGGAAGATTTGAAGGGAGTGGTGTGCCTATAATTTTGGAAACCGTCCTAAAGAGTGGCCGATCCAAAACTCCTTGTTCCTCTTGGGCAAAAGAATCTCCAACGTCAAGAGGTCCCCACCCTTTAGGCATCATAAAGTGTTTCTTAATGAGAAAAACAAGCTTAAACTGAAGTAGGCCGTACATGAGGAGGATGAGAGGGTTATTAACCTCCTTTTTGACACTCTCTAGATCTACAAGATTTGCCCCCGCTTTGTGGGATTCGGGGGGTCCCAAGGGCACTAGTCCCATTCACTTGTAACTTATTCTTCCTTTTTTTTAATTAGAGTTTGGGAGAGTAGGCCAAGGCCAAACTTCCTTTTTGGGAAAAAAAAGAAAGAGCAATTATCAATGTGTGTGCATATAATAGATTCTTGCAAATACCAATTTCAAAATAATAGATGGTAAAGTTACATGGATTTGTACGAAATAAATTATGCAAGAGGGATGAATACAATAGAAGAGAAGAGGACATGTATAATAGAATTCAAAATATTTTGTACTAACAACAAATATGACAATGATGAAAATTTTCTACTTGTGGATTCCAAAGGTGGAGTTTAAAATGGTGATCTAGACAACTCTAGATGGGAGATTACAAGGCAGAGATATGTTGCCGTAATGCAATGTCTTGACTAGCGAAATGGTCATTTATAAATAGGTTGATGGATTTCCCTTCAGTGATCAGACATGGATGGTTGTGTGTAAGCGATCTAACATAAGTGTTGTGGGCTGTCAATTACCCATCATATTTTGTAGGAAAAATTAAAAGACACCTTCATGCTAGTCCTTTAGATGTTATTACAACACCAATAGTAGCTAGTTGATCTTGTTGATTCTTGATTCTCTTGATGACTTCTTCAACCTTCTTCAAAATAGAATGCTTCTTAGTTTCTACTTGATTCTAAAGATTTTGGATATGAGTGTGATTCTTGGTCTTACATTGGCAAGCCAATACGTCCCAAGCTATATGTGGTTTGTGTTGTACTACACTAAGCATGGAATCACTTACACTAGTAACAATTTCACATAAAGCATTTGCATTTAACCTCTTTCAGAGAAGTGGAAAAGTGATACGTGTCATCCTTGATCCTCACATGTTGAGCTTGATATCTCAACAGTAACTAGATGATGTATGCACCTACTAAGGGAGTCTTGACTGATGAAGATACAATCAAAGTAATTTTAGATCTTTTTGGGCAAAAGAGAGTAAAGGAAGTGCAAGCATTTATGTGCCACTATGGATATTACTATAGGTTTATTCACATGTACAGAATCATAGCCCAACCACTATATTGCCTATTAACCCTTTTGAATGGTCAAAAGATTGCAAAAAGGCACCTAATGAATTGAGGAAGTGGTTAAGATCTATTCATATTCTTAAAGTGCCAGATTGAAACAGATCTTTCCATATTTGCATGGATGCTTATACTTTTTTGATCTAATGTATTCTTGCACAACCAACTTATGAGTGAATCTCGATCATCCATTTGTCTATGCAAGGTGATAGGTAAATAATTCAAAAAGGGACTATACAAGAATTGAGAGAGAGGGGCTAGGAATGGTATACACATTGAAGAAGTTTTGACAATACCTTCTAGTCAATAAATTTAATTTTGTTGTAGAACGCCAGGAACCATTTTACTTAAATAATAAACCCTATAACACTGAGAGGTTATTCATGGTTTTTATCATTTGTGAAATTTGATTTTGAGGTTGTAATAAAAAAGCGAAAAAATATTGTCCATGTTAACCATCTATTGAGGATGGCAGATGGCAAACCACTTGTCGGGTAGCTAACAAACTCTCATATACTTATTTGTTTAATTTAGAAGTGGTTCCATCTTGGGCCAAAAAAATACTTTTGATCTTGAATCATGGCCATAAACACAAGATAAATCTAGGATGTGAGCAAGAGGTGGTGAAGGCAACGAACTACTATATGCTAATAAGAAGTTTATATTTCAAGGAATCAGGTGGAGTACTAAGGTGTGTAGAAGATGATGAAAGGGAACATTGACACATGGGGCACATGAAAATACATGGGGAAGGTATGAACTAAATTCGAGAACTTTATAGAACTTGTATAGACTTGGAGTGTATTTGCTTGTGCAGAAAAAGGTGCATGATGATATAAAAATTTGGGATGTATCCCAAGCAACAAAAACAAGTGAGCATTCTTGCATAAATTATTCAACAATAGCACTAGAATAGAGAAAACCAATAGTGTAATTCTTAAGACATAAACAATATACTTTATGTGTGAGTGCTACAAGAACTGAGCATTGGAAGAGGAATGCAAAGATTATTTGATACTGTACTATCAAAGCTTTAAGAGGGTATGAGATTGTCAATCAAGAATTTTTATTCACAAATGAGATGAATTACATAGTTGCAACTGACAAACACTTCTTAGCAAAGATAAATACAAGGATAACACTATTGAAAAGATTATGATAACCTTGAATCCATATGAATGTAGAACATAGGTTAAGAAATGTGATATTTGTCAAAGGAAAAAATACCCTATTAGAAGTGTTGAGATGCCATTGGGACTGATGGTAAGTGTGAGAGCCTTGGAAAAATGGGGTATAGATTTCATTGGGCCCATAACCCTTCCTATAGAGGTTCTCATATTAAATATATTATTATTGTGTTTGATGATCTAACCATGTGGATATAAGCTAGAGCTATAGAGCTATGAGGAAGAGTGATGCTTAGACTACAACAAGGTTTTTATTTTAGCAAAGATTTAAAAGATTTGGATTGCTCATTGACATTGTGAGAAATAGGTGTAACCATTACATTAATGAAATAGAGTCACTATTGCATGAATTTTTGGTGATTCATAAGATGTCAACACCCTATCACCTACAAGCTAATGAAGAAGTGAAAATTTTGAATAAAATTGTTGGTGCAAGAAAATCAACAATTGATGATTTGGAAAAGGTTTGAAGTCAAAGAATAAAGCCAAGATCAAATTTTGAGGCTTGAAGTTTAGTGCATGGTTAGAAAATGAAGACTTGTATATACGTGTACATTAAGCTTGTAATTAGTTCACTTATGCCTTTGTAATGGTGACGAGTTTGTACATATATGCCTATATATACAAGTATAGAGTTGGCACATATATGAGAGAAGAGATATAGAGAAATAATAGATGAGTAGAAGAAGAATATGTGTGATGAATGAATGAGGTTCATCAATCATTTGTTTTCATGAGAATAGAAGAAAACTTCTAAAATCTGAGTCGCGATCTTTTCTCCATCTCTCCTTTTGTGATTGATCATTTCATAAATCCTTTTGTAGATGTCTAAGTCCATAGTTAATGCATCTATGGTCAAGATTTGAGAGCCTAATTGTAATCAAGCTGAGAGAATTAAAGACAGGAACATTTACATGTGTAAATGTGAAGAAGTGAAGGCAAGAACAGGTGCAATCCCGATGGTAAATGTTTTGATCGGATCTCCCTCCACAATGTAACGTTTTGAGCAACTAAGCACTCATTCTTTAAGTTGAAAGGTAAGATACTTGTGGCTAAAAACATTTGAATAAGCGGGGTATACTTTGGGAGAACCATTCATTAGAAGTTGCAGGTGTCAAAGTCGACTACATAGAAGAATAGTTTTAGACATAGGTAGATTGTTTGGAGGAAAACTAAAGGTCTACTGACTCATTTGAAGAGATTTGACTTGGAAAAGGTGTGGAAACTTTAGGAGACACGTTATATAAAGTTTCATTGAAAACCTTACACATTTGATCAGTCAATGAGTGAATTAAGTGCAAAAAACATTTCTTGTGTAATGAGTTTCTTCATAGTTAACTTAAGCCTTGATAATTTGGCATTAGTCTTCCAAAATTGGTTGAGTTTATGAGTTGTTCTTGATATAGACGTCTCTAACATCAAGGATAACTTGTTATTTTGGGGGTTAACACTCTCCATCAGTGGTATCAGAGCACGAGTCATCAAATTTGAAGAAAGGAGGACCTCGACTATTGCAGATATACAGAAATCAATCTTTGAAGATTCAAAGGGTGAAATTTTGAAGTGAAAGCTAAAGAAGGAGGACTCAAAGCAATGAAGAGGATCAAAAGGAACTTTATTCGAGTTAAAGGTATATTCATTACTCACAAAGCTTGAAGAATATATTGCACAAGTAAAGAAAGGATGGGAGATTCTCTTCAGATAGAGAAATTGGATAGAGAAAACTATCCTGGTTGGTCAATGAGGATGGAAACTCATCTCATGAGCAAAGATCTGATAGGATACATGACATGTGAAGAAGAGAAACCAGAATTTAGGGATCCTAGTGTTCCAACTAGGGAAGAGCTCTCTAATTTGAAGACATGGATGAAGAAGGATGCTCAAGCAAGGAGCATTATCTACATGGCAGTCAATGATTACTTGTTACCTCACATTAGAGGACTTGAAAGTGAAAGTGACATATGGAATGCTTTGGAGGAGCATTTCCAAAACACTACAAAGTCAAGGAAGGCATCTTTGTGGGTAGAGTTCACCACATTCAAGAAGAAGGCTTCTCAGTCTATTTCTGATTATGTGGAACGGATGAAGGACATTGTAGATGCATTAGGAGCAGTTGATGAAGAAATTGAAGAGGAAAAATTGGTAAGACAAATTCTCACAAGTTTGAGAGGAGATGATAAGTGGAAGCCATTCATTCTATCCACTGAATTATTACTAGATCATTTCACTCCTGATTTGAATCAATTGCTAGGACGTATGCTAACCTTTGAGCAGGATGTCAAAGGTGATGTTGATAAAAGTACAGGTCCAGCAATGTATTCAAAGGATAAGATGAAGATTAACAAAGGCAAGAAACAATTGAATGAAGATGAAGGCACTATGAGTCAAGCCAACTTCCTAAGAGGAAGACGAGGTGGCAAAGGAAGAGGAAGAGGTAGAAGCAATAAAGAAGGTGTTAAAGCTTGCTTGATTTGTGGTAAGACTAATCATTTAGCTCATGAATGTTGGTATAATAATTAGAATGGTGGAGGATATAATCAGAACTCTAATTCAAGAGGAAGAGGTGGTAGAAATCAAAGAAGCAATTTCAGAGGTAGAGGTAGTAGAGGTTTCTTTGGAAGAAATGTAGGAAGAGGCTTTCAAGGTCAATCTTACAATAATACCTACTACAATTATGCATCAGATCAGAAGGAGGATTCAAACTTAACTATGAATGCAACTTGTGAAAGACAAAGTGAAGATCAAAGAGTCTTCTACATTGACTCAGGGTGTAGCAATCACCGGAGTGGCAACATATCTTTGATGACTGATTTGGAGAATAAGGTGAGTAATCATATAGTTCAAACAGGTGATAATACAAAGCACAATGTGAAGTCCATTGGATCAGTAAAGGCCAAGGATGGAAGCACTCTTCTGAGCAAGGTTTTGTATGTTCCTACAATTCCAAAGAATTTGATAAGTGTAGGACAAATTGTAGAAAAAGGATATGAAGTAAGGTTCACTAATGATGGAGTTTATGTTGAAGATCCTAGCCATGGATATAAACAACTTGTTTCAAGGAAGGAAAAAGGAAGGCTCTTCACATTGAAGCTTCAAGGAAATGTTGGTCATGCCTTGTTTACTTATGGAGAACATAAGATCTCTGAGTTAGATCTTTGGCACAAAAGGCTTGGACATTTTAATGAAAGACATATTAAGGATATGATTAACAATGGTTCAATGCTTGGATTGCATAACATTGCAGGTCAACACATAACATACAAGTGTGAAGTATGTCAATTGGGTAAAGCTCACAAGAATACTTATGGTAAGAAAGGGTTTATGTATTCAGAGAAGCTTGAATTGGTGCATACAGATGTCTGGGGTCCATCAAAGGACTTTAGCATTATTGGTTCAACATATTATGTGATTTATGTTGATGATGCTACCAGGTTGATCACTATATATGTGATCAAAGATAAATCAGAGGTGTTCAATACATTTAAACATTATCATGTGTATGCAGAGAGAATCACAGGACAAAAATTGAAGAGACTAAGGTCAGATGGAGGGGGAGATTACTTCTCTAATGAGTTCAGTGATTACTTATGGAATGCAGGTATAAAAAGGGAAGTTACTTGCAGGTACTCTCCGCAACAAAATGGTGTAGCAGAAAGGAGAAATAGAACTCTTGTTGAGTTTGCAAGGTCAATGATGAAGGAGAAAAATTGCCCTAATTATTTGTGGGCTGAGGCTGTGAATACAACTACTTATTTGGTTAATAGACTTCCATGTAAGGCCTTGAATGATATGACACCTTATGAGGCATGTTGAGGTAAGAGACCTACCTTAGATCATTGCAAAGTGTTTGGATGTTTGGCTTATGCATATGTACCATCTCAATTAAGGCATAAATTGGAACCTAACGCTGAAAAGTATGTGTTCATTGGTTATGATGATAAGCAGATGGGTTATAGATTGTGGAGTCCATCCACAAAGCAATTCCTTGTGTCAGAGGATGTTACATTTGATGAGCAAGGTACTTGGCATGCATGTACAATTAATAGTCATGCATGTGATGAAGAATTCATGACCCAAAGAAAGGATAAATCAAAGATTGAAATTCATGATAATGAAGAGATTGTTGATGCTCAAATTGATAATGAAGAGTTGCCAAGATTTGATCCAGAATATGAAGAACCAGAAACTTCAAAGAGTGGAGAAGCTAGAAGGTCAACAAGGAACAGAAAGCAACCCATAAGGTACAATTATGATACTTCATTTTTGACCACTAAAGATTATGCTAACATGGTGAAAGTAGAAGAAGATCCTTCTACATATGATAAGGAAAAAGGTAAGGAAATTTGGGAGAAAGCTATGCAAGAGGAGTATGATGCATTGATGGAGAATGAGACATGGGATTTGGTTCCTAAACCAAATAATAAAAAAATCATTGGATGCAAATGGTGTTGGGTGTGTGTAGAAGTGCAAGAGACACACGAGAAGCACACACAAGGAGCACAAATGTAGCAAGACACACAGAGAAGATGATGGCTGAAATAGCTCTCTCTATTGATCGATGTACTGAACTGAAGTAAGAGCTGAATAATATCCCTAAGTACAAAGTACCACCACATATGAGAGTATCAAGTATGTGGTAACATGGGGAAAAAACCTCTAGCTAGCACTAGAGTAAAAAGTGCCCATGTATAGGGAAAAGGTTCACATCAAAGCTACTCGAGGAACACATAAGTGTAACAAACCCCCCTGGAGCGAATGATGTGAACACATACAGGGAGTGACAGATCAGCCCCCACAAGGTAACAAGCCTAAAGCTTTGTGAAAAGCTTCAAACTTTTCCCGTGGAAGAGCTTTGGTGAATATGTCTGCCACATTATCTTGTGTAGGCACATATACAAAATCAATATCTCCTGCATGAAGGCACTCTCTCACATAGTGATAATGCACCTCAATATGTTTGGTCCGTGCATGAAACATTGGGTTTCGTGCAAAAGCCAAAGCACTCTGACTATCTGTGAGAATATGCGTAGCAGCATCAATCTCCATGCAAAGATCCATCAATAGGCGTCTCAGCCATATACACTCCACTGTAGCTGTGAAAACTGCCCTGTACTCAGCTTCACAACTCGATGTCACCACTGTAGGTTGCTTCTTACTCAACCAAGATATGCATGAGTCTCCAAGGAAAAAGCAATTACCACTAGTGGACACACGAGTATCATAACAACCAGCCCAATCACTATCTGTAAAAGCATGCAAGCATGGCTGAATATCTCTGCCATAAAAGAGACCTAAACTCAAAGTGCCTCGAAGATATCTGAACACACATTTCACTGCTTGCCAATGCTTAGTGCTAGGGCTATGCATGAATCGACTCAACTGGGAAACTGCATAGTGTATATCCAGTCTTGTGTTGCATGCATATATAAGACATCCCACAGGTTGCTGATAAAGAGAAGTGTTAAATGCATCACTGGAATCCTCAACTGAGAACATGAATCCTGTCTCGACTGGTGTGGAAACTGGCTTGCAATCCTCTAAGTCAAAACGCTGAAGTAGTTTTTCAACATACTTTGCTTGATGCATAACAATTCCCCCCTCAACAGATACAAATTGGATGCCAAGATAGTAGCTCAAAAGACCAAGATAAGTGACATCAAAAGTATGCTGCAAATCAGCCATAAGAATGTCAAGTTTTGCATCACATGACCCAGTCAAGAGTATGTCATCGACATAAAGAACAAGCACTATAAGATCAACCCCATTTTTGCATACATAGAGTGTGCTTTCAATCGGACTACATGTGAAGCCAAGAGCAATCATGTGGTTATGTATTTTGTCATACCATGCTCGTGGAGCTTGCTTGAGACCATACAAGGCTTTATGCAAGCGACAAACCATATGCTCTTTCCCTTTCATAGCAAATCCAGGAGGTTGCTTCACATAGAGCTCTTCTTGCAAATCACCATTTAAGAAGGCTATTTTTATGTCCAAATGATGCACTTTTCAACCTCGATGGGCAGCCAATGCAACCACGGTACGAATGGTAGTCATGCGTGAAGTAGGTGTAAAAGTTTCCTCATAGTCAATGCCATATTGTTGCGCATATCCTTTGGCAACCAATCTAGCTTTGTAGCGATCAATGCTACCATCAGATTTTCTCTTTATCTTGTAAACCCACTTTGTACTAATGGCATTCTTTCCTTTTGGCAATTCACATAACTCCCAAGTACCATTCCTATGTATGGAATCCATTTTTGATTGCATAGCACTCATCCATTGTGGATCATCACATGCATCTTCAAAAGAAAGTGGCTCTTCATTACATGCTGTAGCAATAAGAGAATAATTTACAAAATTACTTGATGCATGGTGAGACCTTGATCTTGTTCTACCAAGTAAAGGTGCACTCAATTTGCTGTGCTGCAAAGTCTATTTCAACCACTTTGGCATAGATTGTGCACTCTTGATAGACATGCATTCATTATGTAAAACATCTTCAATATGTACATCATGCGTGGGCTGAATTTCATGCTCAGTTTCAGCCATATTTTGATGCAAATGTTCAGCCATATGTGGCTGGAAATTTCCAGTAGTTTGGACATTTTTTGACTGAAATTTTTCAGCCATGTTTGGCTGGAAATTCTCTACATTTTCAGCTCTATTTGGCTGGAATTTTTAAGCCCTTTGAACCTCAGTTGGCTGGTCTACATGGCCATAGTCAAGCACACCATTTTGGAACAAAGGCATGAGTGTATCGAACACATCTTGTGAGCTAACTGTTGGCAGTTTTTTGCATTCAAGTAGAGAGAAAACTGAATTTTCAGCAAATACCACATCTCGACTCACAATAATTGTGTTCGTCAATGGATGGTACAACCGATATCCCTTACTTTCAGCACTATAACCAACAAATATACATTTCTTTGCCTTGTCATCAAGTTTGTGATGTTGTTGTGATGGCACAAGAGCATATGCCAAACAACCAAACACACGCATATGGCTAACCATAGGCTTATGACCATTCCAAGCCTCATAAGGAGTGATGACTCTCAATGATTTTGTAGGGCAGTGATTCAACACATAATTTGCACACATGGCCGCTTCCATCCAAAACTTATCAGGAAGATGCTTTCCTTTAACCATACATCGTGCCATTTCAAGTAAAGTTCTATTTTTACGCTTGGCAACACCATTTTTAAATACCTCTTTCACGAAGAAAAGCATTAAACTCATGTGACATGTATTCACCACCATGATCCGTGCGTAGAGTCAAAAGCTTTTGTGAAGAAAAATTTTCAGCCATAGCTAAAAATGCTTTGAAGCAAGAAAATACCTCATTCTTTGCTTTCATAGGATACACCCATGTATGGCGAGTAGCATCATCAATGAAGGTAACAAAATATACATGCTTCCCAAAATATAGAGTCTTGACGGGACCACATACATCACTATGAACAAGCTGTAATTTTCTTGTAGTGTGTGTATGACCATCTTTTGGAAAAGAAGCATGATGCATTTTTCCAAGAATGCAACCTTCACATGCATGCTTCTCAATGGACTCAAGTGTAGACAAACCAACAACCATGTCCTTCTTTTGCAAGTAAAGCAAACTATTGAAGTTCAAGTGACCAAAACGAGCATGCCAAAGCTCCATTTCAGCCATGGAAGAAGTATGAGCAACTAAGGCATTTGAGGCAGCCCTCTTCTATGTATCCATGCGATACAAACCATTACATAATGTACTTGACATCACAATAACATCGCCATTGCTGAAATCATGAACCATACACTTATCATCAACAAATTGTACATGAAGTTCAGCTTTGGCAATCAATGGAATTGAAATTAAGTTCTTCTTGATACCGGGCACATACAATGCATTTTTCAAGAGAATCACACCTCCATTTGCAGCCGTAAGCTCGATTTCTCCTACTCCAATGATAGGATAAGAGGCATTGTTTGCACACACCACATGTCCTCTTTTAGGTGCATCTTTCAAAGAGGCAAAAAATCTTTTGCATGATGTTATGTGCTTTGAAGCACCACTATCAAAGAACCAACAGAATCAGCCTCACTCACAACCATACATTTAGAATGCAAAGAAGCATCATAATGACATGTAACAACACATGCCCAAAAATCTTGAGCCATGTTAGCTTCATCATTCTTTACATTTGCTGAATTTTCAGCAATAGACATGCCGGATTCCTTCTTCTTTTCATTGCGTTTAGCAAGCTTTTTACACTCATCAATAGTATGACCAGCCTTTCGGCAATATTTGCATGTCTTCTTCTTTTGCAAATCACGGTCATCATTAGAGGGATGAGTGGAAGAGGAAGCTTGAGGCTTTGGTTTTGATGAACCCAAAGCTGAACCATACTAGCTTTTACCCTTTTGTGAGATAGCAAGTGCTTGCATTCCTTCAATCAAACCACTCCTATTCACTCTAGATTGATCTTCTTGAAAAAGAAGAGACACAAACTCATCAAATGCATACATATTAGGATTTCCTTTTGCAACCAAATGAAGTGTAGTAGCAAAGCTTTGAAAAGATTCCAGTAATCCTTTCAACAATGTAGAAATGAGTGATGCATCCGGAATGATCTCATCTATGTTTGCCAATTGCTCTTTCAAGTCCTTGATGCATGTCACATACACATCCACCAAATCATTTTCAGCCATACATACATCCTCAAGTTGCTTCCTCAAGTATGCAACACGTGCTTCATTACGCACGACATACAAAGAAGCAAGGGTGTCCCATGCCTGTCGTGATGTAGAACATGACCGAATGTGTGGAACTATATGGCGCTTCACTGAAAGCGCAATCAAAGCATGATCTTGAGCATCTTTTCCATCCCATCTAAGCTGTTCCTGTGTAGGTGGAGAAGGAGAAACCACTGTACTCGAAGAAGAAGCTCCATCTGTGACAGTAGACTGTGAAGTAGAAGCACCTACCGGTCTTCGATCTACATCTGCCACTATGTTCCAAAGTTGTTTTGCAACAAGAACATGCTTCATCATGTAAGAACACATCGGATAGTTGGTCCCATCAAGCTTATCTTCAGATTGAAGCATGCCAAACAAGTCATTGCTGCCCGCCATTTCACTAAGTATTAGAATGTGATAAAATCTTCACTTCGATGAAAGCTCAAATGAGTGCTGAAATTTCAGCTCACAAACTCACTTTGATGGCGATTCTGACTACATGAATGGCTTTGAAATGGGGGTAAAATCTAAGCACACCTGGTGGAAATGTTTCCGGGCTGTTGAAATTTCTATGCTCCGAAGTCGATTTGCACTATTAAAGTGCACGCGTGCCGCGATGCGAAAAACTGAAACTTGAGAAGGAGTTGAACTTGGCTCTGATACCACTATTGGGTGTGTGTAGAAGTGCGAGACACACACGAGAAGCACACACAAGGAGCACGAACGCAGCAAGACACACAGAGAAGACAATGGCTGGAATAGCTCTCTCTATTGATCGATGTACTGAACTGAAGTAAGAGCTGAATAATATCCCTAAGTACCACCACATATGAGAGTATCAAGTATGTGGTAACATGGGGAAAAAACCTCTAGCCAGCACTAGAGTAAAAAGTGCCCATGTATAGGGAAAAGGTTCACATCAAAGCTACTCGAGGAACACATAAGTGTAACAAATGGGTCTACAAGACAAAGAGGTATGCAGATGGAAGTGTGTCTAGGTATAAATCTAAACTTGTTGTGAAAGGGTATGCTCAGACATATGGTATAGATTATGATGAGACTTATAGTCCTGTGGCAAAGATGACAAATATAAGGACTCTCATAGCTATTGCTGCATGTAAAGGTTGGAAGCTATGTCAGTAAGATGTGAATAATGCTTTTCTAAATGGTTACATTTTAGATGATGTTTTCATGGAGCAACCAGAAGGTTTCAAGGATAAATGTTATCCAGAGTATGCATGTAAGCTCAAGAGAGCTTTGTATGGTTTGAAGCAGGATCCAAGGGCATGGAATTATAGACTTCTGAAGTTCTTAAAGGATCTTGGTTTGCACATGTCTAAGGCAGATAGTAGCTTGCTTGTTAAAGCAAGTGATGATGGGTTCATTTACATTTGCATATATGTTGATGAAATAATTCTTACAGGTACATATGAGAAGGGCATACAAAGTCTTAAGAAGCAGATGGAGAAAGAGTTCAAGATCAGTGACTTGGGAGACTTGTCATATTTCTTGGGAATGGAGATTTCATATACTCAACATGGATATATGTGACTCAAGAAAGGTATTTGAAGAATTTGCTAATCAAGTTTAAAATGGAAGATTGTAGGGTAGCACCTACTCCAATGGAGGTGAATCATAAATTGAGCAGATATGGAGGAGAAGAATTCAACGACGTGAAGCTGTATCAAAGTTTGGTTGGTAGTCTAATCTATGCTACATTAAGTAGGTCTGATTTGTCATATGCACTTGGAGTGTTGTCTCAATTCATGCATTGTCCTAGGAAAGAACATTGGATTGCAGGACAAAGGGTGCTAAGATACTTTAAGGGTACACTCAAAGAAGGTTTGTATTATGGATTCACATCAGATACAAAAATCAAGATATATAGTGATACAGATTGGGAAGGTAATCCTGATGATAGAAGGTCAACCTATGGGTATCTATGTTATGTGGGAGATAAGATAATCTCTTGGTGTTCTAAGAAGCAACATACAGTTGCTTTATCATCCACAGAAGCAGAATATAAAGGTATGGTTGAAGCTGCAAAGGAGGTTATATGGTTGAAGACTCTCATGAAGAGTTTTGACATCGATCAAAGTACACATATCATTCATGGAGATAATACGAGTTCATTGTATCTAGCTGCTAACCTTGTATTTCATGCCAGGACTAAACATATTGAGATCCAATATCATTTCCTGAGAGAAAAGGTGATTGATAAAGAAGTTGAATTCATACACACTTCAACAAAAGATCACATTGCAAACATGTTAACCAAAAGCTTGGATGGACCTAAGTTGTAGAGATTCAAAGACATGGCAAGTATAAAGAAGATGGAGAAAATCACAGTTGATGATTGAGGGGGAGCTGTTGGTGCAGGAAAATCAACAATTGATCATTTGGACAAGGTTTGAAGTCAAAGAATAAAGAAAAGTTCAAATTTTGAGGCTTGAAGTTTAGTGCATGGTCAGAAAATGAAGACTTGTATATACATGTACATTAAGCTTTAATTAGTTCACTTATGCCTTTGGAATGGTGATGAGTTTGTACATATATGCCTATATATACAAGTATAGAGTCGGGACATATATGAGAGAAGACATATGGAACAAGAATAGATGAGTAGAAGAAGAATATGTGCGATGAATGAATGAGATTCATCAATTAGTTGTTTTCATGAGAATGGAAGAAAACTTCTGAAATCTGAGTTGAGATCTTTTCTCCATCTCTCCTTTTGTGATTGATCATTTCATAAATCCTTTTGTAGATGTCTAAGTCCATATTTAATGCATCTATGGTCAAGATTTGAGAGTCTAATTGTAATGAGGCTGAGAGAATTAAAGATAGGAACATTTACATGTGTAAATGTGAAGAAGTGAAGTTTTGATGAGATCTCCCTCCACAGTGTAAAGCTTTGAGCAAATAAGCACTCATTCTTTAAGTTGAAAGGTAAGCTAGTTGTGGCTAAATGAATTTGAATAAGTGGGGCCTAGTTTGGGAGAACCTTGCATTAAAAGTTGCAACTGTCAAAGTCAACTACACATAAGAATAGTTTGAGACATAGGTAGATTGCTTGGAGGAAAACTCAAGCTCTACTGATTCTTTTGAAGACATATAACTTGGAGAAGGTGTGCAAACTTTAGGAGACACTTTGTCTAAATCTTCATTGAAAAATTTACACATTTGATCAGTCAATGAGTGAATTAGGTGTAGCAAACGTTTCTGTGTAATGAGTTTCTTCATAGTTAACTCAAGCCTTGATAATTTGGCATTAGTCTTCCAGAATTGGTTGAGGTTATGAGTTGTTCTTGATATAGAGGTGCTCCAACATCAATTATAACTTGTTCTTTAGGAGATTAACACTCTCCATCAAAAATACTATCCATAGTGTTTACTAAGATAGTCAATAATGGGAGGTTGTATTTGGATAAGTAGCTACATCACACTGTTTTGGATTTCAGAGTAGCTACATCACACTGTTTTGGATTTCAAAGTAGTTACATCACACTGTTTTGGATTTCAAAGTAGCTCAAAACCACCCCATTCAATTTGGTTCATGGTCCAAATGATATTCTCCCAATTGTGTGCTTAATCCCAACCTTGTGGATTGAATCATGAGATTATTCAAAGAGTTTTTATCCAAAACTTTTTTTTATCAAAATGCTTTCGATTAAAAAATAAAAATATAAAATTCTTATTTGAAAAATTACAATTATATATTTTTTCTTAGATAGCTCAGTAATATTTTTATTATTCCATTGCATAAAATTACTGAGAGTTGATGTTCTCAATAAAACATCAGCATTGATCTTCCATTCAATTTACTTGTCCTTTGATTGTACATTTGAACTAGCTAGTAAAGTGACCACATAAACTTGGAGAAAAAGAGAATTGTATGTGGTGCGAGTATGCTTCATATGAGAGATATATAGAGGGGGACGTGTTGGGCACCCAAGATAAAGGATGTAGGAACATTGACAACAATATAAGGTAGAAAAAAAGAGAGATATTGAGCACATTCATATATCAATATTAAATGGTGCCACCTTGTTCATAATAAAACTATTACGGTTTGGGCTACGTGGTTGGGCCTTTCACCTCTTTAGGCATGGTGAGGGTTCAACCCTTTCCTACAATGGGACAACTTGTGGGCCTTAGGCCATTGTAACCAAGTTGAAACTAGTTGAAACAAGTGTAACCCATGTTCTTATGGGATAAAGGGGATCCCGAGGGTACTATGCCCAAACCTTCACCCTGTACAATTGTGATTTCATTGTTAGAGCCCGAGAGAGTAGAATTCGGCTAAACCTCCATTTTAAAGAAACTATTAAAGGTTGAAAATAGATTTCCAAATATATATACACATACACACACACACACACACACACACACACACACACACATATATATATATATATATATATATATATATATATATATATATATATATATATATATATATATATATATATATATATATATATATATATATATATATATATATATATATAATAAAAGTATCCATGTTAAGCTTTATCAGAGCTCTGGCATCTTGAGGAGGAAGTGAACAAAGGCAACTACCAATGCCAGATGGGACTATGGAAAATCAGAGGCATCTTGAGATACGAGGAAGAAATTCAAAGGAAAAACCTAAAAGCATAATTTAAAGATTGGTGGGTGGGTAAGGCTAACAAACCAACTAAAGAGATGTGTCGCATCCTCAAGAGGAAGCAAAAAAGAGACTCTATTCCCTTCTTGATAGGTAGCAATGGGGTCAAATGCAAAACGGAAGAAGAAAATGGTGCTAGTATTGTCGACCACTTTACTCAACTCCTGGGCATTTTGATGCCCCTTTCTCCCCACATGCGAGATTGCATGGCGACCATCACGAGAGTCTCTCCCTCGAGAATACTGCATAATCTAAAATCTCTCCCTGAAGTGCCCATTTCAGATAATGAGATTCTCAAAGTTATCTATACACTCCCCAATGGGAAAAGTATGGCTTTTGAGGGCCTCACAAATGAGTTTTTCAAGTCTTTCACATAGGTGGTGGCCACTCGGTTGCACTTGGTTTGGCAAGAAGTGTTGGATTTGGGCATGCTTCTTGAATGCCTAAACAATGGTGTCATCAAGCTTATCCATAAAAAAAGGCAACAAGAATAGGATTGAAAACTGGCTCCCTATCATGATGCCTCAAATAGGGTACAAGATTCTTGCAAAAATTCTTGCAAAAGTAGTTTCCAACTGAATTTCTTACCACTTGAAGAGGTGGCTTAGTGAGAACCAAAAAGTATTCATCAAGGGTAGATCAATACTGGAAGCTATTATTGATATTCGAGAAGGTCTCGATTTTGTTGAAGAGTCTGAGCAAGATGTGGTATTCCTTAAAATCGACTTCGACAAAGCCTACGAGAGGCTAGAATGGGACTTTGTTCTCCAATCTCTTAAAGACATCGAATACAGTAAAAAATTCACTAGGATGATCGCTTCATTATTGGGGAACATATCGATGCAAATAAATATCAATGGTCAGTTATCAAAGGCAGATTAAAATGCTCTATAAGGCAAGGGTGCTCGTTGGCCCCTCTGCGTTTTGCTATTTCCATGGAGGGGCTCAATTGTCTTGTGCAACATCACATGGAAATGGGCCATATTAAAGGTCTCTATCTACCTCTCAACCATGGCGTGATGATCATGTGGCTATTTGCAGATGACATGAACAGATTTGTGCATAATGATTTTGCCACCATTCAAACCTTTTTGGGGTGCCTTGACACATTCAAAACTTTTTGGGGTTCCAAAATAAACCACTCAGAAATTGCTTTTACAGCCATCATCGGACCTCCACCCCAAGTGCTAGTTGACCATGGTGACAAATTATCCTTAGGGGTTGGTCTTCTGCCTACTCGATATTTCAATGGGATTTGGTGTCTCAATGGAGAAGCGATGTAATTGGGTCCTTTCCAAACTAGAAAAAAATTTAGCATATTGGAAGGGCATGCAAATCAACCTCGGGGGGCATGCCATGGTAATTAATACCTTCCTCATCTATTCAAACATTTACTTTCTCTCTTGCTAGAGACCGAAGGATCAAGAGCTTAGCAAATTGGAAATAATGTGCAAAAACTTTCTTTGGACTGGGGACCACAATAGAAGGGGGGGTTCCCAAAATTAAATGGTCTACTTGCATAGGTCAAAAGAATTGTGGGGGTCTGGGCATTATGGATATCGAAGGTGTGGCTGACAAGTTGGCAACAAAATGGATCATCAAGGCCTAGTGCAACTCTGAAACCTCTTGGGCCAAGCTCATTTTCAAGAACAAGAGTGTGATTATGCTGGTGGGCCTCCCTGGTTGGAAGGACTTGGGCCTCCTTACCCTTTTATCTCCCCGATTCCGATTTCCCCTAAAGTTTTGGATCTTGTACGCTCCCTATGGAAGAGTTGGAACAATTTCAAACAATTTTTCAGAATCAAAGATGATTGGAAATGGGCAGCCGATATGAGACAAAATGACTCAATCTGGCTTTCGGTCATGGGCATTAGCGGTGTGGCTTCCTGGGACCTCCAAAATGCTAAGAGGCTCTAAAACAAGGGTTCTAGACATTGGAAACACCTCTAGAAACAAGAAACTGGCTAGTGGATCATCTGTGAGGACATAGACCCTAAAACAAGAGTGAAATACAAAGAATGGACTCTCCTTCATAGCAGATGCTTCGCTTGGGAACGATAAAAAAATTGACTCCTCATTGGGTGGGATCGGCCATGCCATGAGGGTCTTATTTGGCACAATGGCAATTGCTTGTCCAAAATTCCTTGATTCATCAAGGGCTATCATATCACACTTAATAAGAAGTGGTGCCTGACTTGGACAAGGATGCATTGGGATTTGAAGTTCATGTCTATCTGGCATCCCCTCATCAAGATCAAAAGGTTGGTTCTCATGTGGAAAATTCTACACCATGGTATCTAGACCAATCTAAAGGCTAGCCGAATTTTTGGGGCTCCGTTGTGGTGCAAACGATGCCGCTGTAGCATTGAGAATCTGGGTCACATCTTCTTCATGTGCCCCAAGTCTCTCCTACTCTGGTGGACCCTTGGGAATATTTTGAGACCGTAGGAACAAATCACCTAGAAGCAAGCGCTTCTGGCCAAAGCGATCGGCTTCTCAGCAGAACTTTGGACTACTATAAGAGCGAAAAACCTCTAGAAGATTTGGAAGGAGTGATGTGCCTACAATTTTGGACAGCCTCCTAAAGAGTGGTCGATCGAGAAGTCCCTGTTCCTCCTCGGCTAAAGAATCTCCAACTGCACGAGGTCCCCACCCTTTGGGCATCATCGAGTGTTTCTCAATGAGAAAAACAAGCTTAAACCTAAGTGGGCCCCACACAAGGGGGATGAGAGGGTTATTAACCTCCTTTGTAAAACTCTATAGATTTGCAAGTTTTGCCCTTGCTTTGTGGAATTCGGGGGGTCCCAAGGGTGCTAGTCCCAATCACTTGTAACTTGTTCTTCCTTTTTTTAATTAAAGTCTGGGAAAGTAGGCCAAGTCCGAACTTCCTTTTAGGAAAAAAAAAGAAAGAGCAATTATCAATGTGTATGCATATAATAGATTCTTGCAAATAATAGATGGTAAAGTTAGATGGATTTGTATGAAATAAGTTATGCAAGAGAGATGAATACGATAGAAGAGAAGAGGACATGTATAATAGAATTCAAAATATTTTGTACTAACAACAAATACAACAGTGATGAAAACTTTCCACTTGTGTACTCCAAAGGTGGAGTTTATAAAGGTGATCTAGAAAACTCTAGACGGGAGATTATAAGGCAGAGGTATGTTGCCTTGATGCAATGTCTTATCTAATGAAATGGCATTTATAAATAGGTTGATGGATTTCCCTTCAGTCATTAGACATGGATGGTTGTATGTAAGCGGTCTAACATAAGTGTTGTGGGCCATCAATTACCCATCATATTTTGTAGGAAAAATTAAAACACACATTCACGCTAGTCCTTTAGATGTTATTACAACACCAATGGTAGCTAGTTGATCTTGTTGATGCTTGATTCTCTTGATGAACTCTCTAACCTTCTTCAAAACAGAATGCTTCTTAGTTTCTAGTTGATTCTAAAGATTTTGGATCTGAGTGTGATTCTTGGTCTTATATTGGCAAGCTAATATGTTCCAAGCTGTATGTGCTTTGTGTTGTACTACACTAAGCATGGAATCACTTACACTAGTAATGATTTCACATGAAGCATTTGCATTTAACCTCTTTTAGAGAAATGAAAAAGTGATACATGGCATCCTTGATCCCCACATGTTGAGCTTAATATGTCAATAGTACCTAGATGATCTATGCACCTACTAAGGGAGTCTTGAATGATGAAGATACAATTAAAGTAGTTTTAGATCTTTTTGGGAAAAATAGAGTAAAGGAAATGCAAGCATTTATGGGCCAATATGGATATTACTGTAGGTTTATCCACATCTACATAATCATAGCCAAACCACCATATGGCCTATTAACCAACTTTGAATGGTCATTGCAAAAAGGCACCTAATGAATTGAAGAAGTGGTTAAGCTATATTCCTATTCTTAAAGTGCCGAATTGGAAGAAATCTTTCCATATTTGCATGGATGCTGATAATTTTTCGATCTAATGTATCCTTGCACAACCAACGGATGTGCGAACCTCGATCATCCATTTGCCTATGCAAGGTGATAGTTAAATAATTCAAAGAGGGGCTATACAAGAATTGAGAGAAGGGTCTAGGAATGGTATAGACATTGAAGAAGTTTTGGCAATACCTTCTCGTCAATAAATTGAATTTTGTTGTAGACGGCCAAGCACCATTTTACTTAAATAATTAGCCCTATAACATTGAAAGGTTATTCATGGTTTTTATCACTTGTGAAATTCGATTTTGAGGTTGTAATAAAAAGGGGAAAAAATCTAGTGAGTAGTAAATCCTTCCATCTATGAGTAGCTATTAGTGCATCAAATACTTCTATCTATGAGTAGTAACTATCAGTATCATGAAAATAGTAGAGATTCAAGCACATTGAATTGTAGTTACTAAATGTAGTGGAAAGCCTAGATGTACACGAATTCTCCTTAACCAAAGTACCTCATAAGAGGCAAAAAAATTTGCTTTGTACCATACTTCAGTGGAAGACAATTCCATTATAGGTTGTTTCCTACTCATTCAAGAAATTATACATGAGCCAAATGAGAAATAATATCCAAAAACTAATTTTCAAGAATAAGAATATCCTATTGAATTTGAATCATAATAACCTTGAAAAGTATAGAATGTAGTATATAAAGTCCCAAAGTCTAAGATTCTAAGGTTCTTGCAATGTACCCTAGACTCTTCACCTTTACATTCCAATGGATTTCTTTTGGTTCTCTATGGTTTTTTAGAGAACCCCCTCAACATTTTAATAGTGTAACAAATGTATGGTTTGGTGTTGCATGAAAAGATAAAACTTTCAACGATATTTCTATAATTTTTGGCATCTATATAAGGTGTATCATCATCTATTTGGAGTTTATAATTTACATATATAGCTATGCCAATAGTTTTATTGTCTAGAATCCCAAAATCTTTAAGGGTTTCCGTCGCATACGTCTATTGTAATATGAAAATCCCATTTAGTTTTTTTCATACTTCAATTCGAAGGTAATAATGGATTAACATGAAATCTATCATCCTAGAGGATTTTTTCTTGTTTGGAGCTTGTTTCCATTTTTTTTGGTTCATTTCAATCAGATTTAGTAGGGAGAGAGCTACAGAGAGCAGTTTTACTTTTCTAGGATTAGGATTTTCAGTTCAAATCTGAGTTTTCATTAAACCTAAAAAAATCTATTATTTTCTTCATAGAACTAGAAGTATATCCATATTTAGGGAAGCTTGTAAAGCATCGTTATCATTTTCGCTTTGAAAAACCAAAAAAAGAAGTGATTTTTATTCAAAATCCAAAGTTAGCTACTTAGAGTAAGCTATTCTAAGAGGGAATTCATGCATGGAGAATCTGTGAGAGAAAGAGTGCTTAAAGCCATCAATGGCTTGTGTAGGCTTAACAGGGCATTGTGGAAGCACAAGAGAGTGGTCGCATTTAGGTTCGTGTAAAGCTAGCAATCATCGAAGTCTTAGGGAGTCACATATGAGTCATGTGCAAAGACGGTGATGACTACCTATTTGTGATTTGTTGAGAGCTACGGCTTATTTTGATCATAAATGGCATGAAGAAGTACCGGAGAAGATTGTACATTGGTAACATGTAAGATTAACAAGTGTAGGGACAAATTGATGTTTGTAGCAAAAGAAGTTGGCAAAATGCAAGGGTGTACTTTTCTTGAAATTTAAAGCCTTGGAAGGATACAATGCATTAGAAGGTGCATTAAGTACATTGACATGGGAAAAATTCAATCAACCCCCCACCAAGATCCGTAAGGCTCCGTGGTTCCATGCCAGTGTGCCCTCCTTCTCTCTCCCCTCTGTCCATCAAGAAATTTCTGATGTGTGGAAGGAGGCATTCGCCTCTGGCTTGTCCCCAGCCAAGTGTTGGAGAAGTGCGGTCGATAAGTCACGACAGATCATGATTAGATCCAGGAAGATGCTAGAGACTGTGCGGCGGGCTCGTAGAGAAGCTCTATATCATAGACTCTGGCGGCTCGAGGAGGAAGTGAACAAAGGAAAATCTCAAGCCCAGAAAGGACTTCGAAGAATCAGAGCGCTGCTGAGATACGAGGAAGAGATACAAAGGAAAAATTTGCAAATTTTCTTCAAGGAGTGGTGGGCTGGCAAAGTCGACAAACCCACCAAAGAGATGTGCCGTATCCTCAAAAGGAAACACAACAGAGAATCAATCCCCTTATTGCTAGACGCAAATGGCAATGTATGCAATACGGAAGAAGATAATTTTGGGATCATTGAAGGGCACTTCACGAGACTCCTGGGGACCTCAAACCCCCTCTCCCACCATAGAAGGGACTATATGGCAGCCATATCTAGGGTTTCCCCCCACAGGATACCACTCAACCTTCACTCTCTGCTTCATGCCTCTATCTCTGAAGCCGAAATCATTGAGGTCATTGATGCCCTCCCTTCAGGTAAAAGCCCGGGACCCGACGGGCTCACTAATGAGTTTTTTAAATCCTTCAAGTTGGTGGTTGCCACCCCGCTTCGTTTGGTTTGGCAAGAGACACTCAAGTTTGGCGCGCTTCCTTCTTGTCTCAACAATGGCATTATCAAGTTAGTACACAAAAAAGGGGAAAAGAACAAAATTGAGAACTGGCGTCCCATTACAATGCTCCAAACAGGATACAAGATCATCGCCAAAGTCATTGCCAACAGAATCTCTTGCCACTTGAGAGCGTGGTTAAGCGAGGACCAAAAAGGTTTCATCAAAGGCAGGTCAATTTTGGAAACCATTATAGATATCTGGGAAGGTCTTGAATTTGCAAATGAGTCTAAACAAGAAGTAGTTTTCCTCAAGATCGACTTTGATAAAGCCTACGACAGGCTAGAATGGGACTATATTTTACAGTCGCTACAAGATCTTGGATGTAGTCAGAAATTCACCAAGATGATCGCGACCCTTCTCGGAAACGCATCGACCCAAATTAACATTAATGGAAAGCTTTCAAAGGTGATCAAACTTAGAAGATCTATCAGACAAGGGTGCCCTTTGGCTCCCCTTCTCTTTGCCATTGCCACGGAAGGGCTTAGCAGGCTGGTGGAGCATCAGGTGGAAGCTGGTAACATTAAAGGCCTTCGTTTGCCGCATGACCACAGTCAGATCATCATGAGACTTTTTGCCGATGATATGAACGCTTTTGTGCACAATGATAGTACCAGCCTAGAGACGTTCTGGAAGTGTCTTGCTACTTTTTGTGAAGCCTCTGGATCCATAATCAACCACTCTAAGACCGCCTTTAGAGCTATTGGTGGGTCACAGCCCGACCTTCTCATTGATCATGGCTGTCAAATCATTCCGCAGGGCCAAATTTTTCGGCTTCTTGGGATTCCCTTGGGGTTTGGCGTCTCTATGGAACAGCGGTGGAACTGGGTGCTTGCCAAACTCGAAGCTTAACTATTGGAGAGGTATGCAAATCAATCTTGCAGGTCGTGCTATGGTTATCAACACGTTCCTCTTATCATCTACCATTTATTTCCTTTCTTGTTGGAGACCGAAAGAGCATGATCTGTCCAAACTGGATAGTATTTGTAGAAACTTCCTTTGGACGGGCGACCACAATAGGAGGGGGGTGCCTAAAATCAAATGGTCCATCTACACCAGCCATAGAGATAGTGGGGGACTTGGTATCTTGGACATTGGGTGCATGGCTAACAAACTGTCGGCCAAATGGATGATTAAGGCTTGGTGCAACGGGGAGGCCTCGTGGGCCAAGCTGATCTTCAGAAACAAGAATGAGTTGGCGCTCATGGGTTTCCCAAATTGGAAGAATCTTGACATCTTGACCTTGCTGTTTTCCCCGATCCCCGTCTTCCCGAAAGGCTCTAATCTGGTGTGCTCCCTTTGGAAGAGTTGGAATAAAGTCAAAAGCTTCACAAGAATAAGTGAAGACTGGAAGTGGGCTGTCGGTCTCAGACAAAACGACTCTATCTGGTTTCCAATCCATGGCATCCGGAGTGTGGAATCTTGGAACATTCAAAATGCCAAGAAGCTATGGAACAAAGGCTTCAAAAAATGGAAACATCTCTGGAAACAAGACACCAACCGCTGGATCAACTTTGAGGATATTGACCCTAGCATCAACATTTCGCATGAAGAATGGAACACTTTGCAAAGCAGATGTCTCGCCTGGGACCGACACAAAGCTCGCCTTCTCATGGGACACGACATGTCGAGCTCGCTTGGGCTCAAATGGCACAATGGGAATAGCCTATCAAAAATCCCAAACATCAAAGAAACGATCGACTATCAGGTTAACCTCAACAAAAAGTGGTGCCTGTCGTGGACGCGGCTTCGGTGGGACATGAAGTTCATGGCTATCTGGCACCCCCTCATAGAAATCAAAAAGTCTGTCCTCTTATGGCAAATTCTTCATCAAGGAATCTGGACCAACCTTAAGGCTAGCAAAATTTGTGGGATCCCTCCCTGGTGCAAACGCTGCTACCGGTCTATCGAAGATGTTTCACACATCTTCTTTACCTGCCCCAACTCCAACAGACTCTGGCAGGTGGTTGGAAAGAGAATTAGACTTCAAAAACGTCTCAGTTGGCAGCAAGCCCTGCTGGGAGAAGCGATCGGCTGCTCCGCGACTCTCTCGAACGCCATCAGAGGGGAAGTCCTATGGAAAATATGGCGGGAAAGATGTGCTTTCAACTTCGGTGACTCCCCCAAGGAGTGGTCAATTGAGAAATCGCTGTTCCTCCTTGGCAAAAGGATTGTCAACTGTAAAAAATCCCCCCCCTTTAGGCATCATCAAGTACTCCTTTTGATTGATAACAAGCTTAAACCCAAGTGGGCCCCACATGAGGGTGATGAGAGGGTAATTAACCTTCTTTGCAATGTCATCTAAGCTCTGTAAAAGCTTCCCCTGCTTTGTGGGATTTGGGGGGTCCCGTGGGCACTAGTCCCCTTCTCTTGTACTTTTCTTTATTTAATTCAAGTCCGGGAGAGTAGGCTAATGCCGAACTTCCTTTATATTAAAAAAATTTTTTGTTTACGAATGCAATAAGCAACATTTGTAGCCTAAGACTTAGTAGAGAAGTCGATCCCTATAGGCATGATTTTTTATTGGACTTTCAAAGCATAAATGAAGCATACAATACGAATGGGACTGATCAAGAGTGTTGGCATTGAAAAATTGAACCTTCACAAACATCTGCAAATACATGAACCTAGAGCTACATAAAAAATTATAGGCATACCGTTGAGCCTCATGTTCTAATCTAGAAGAACATGTTTTCATCTCTATGGTAGGATTCACCTTGTATTCTGAATGAATAGAGGGGAATCTATTGTCTGATCCATACCAGACACCATTTGGCTTTGCACTTGACAAGCTAAATGGAGTGCAAAATAGGGAATGAATGACAAGGGTGGATCAAAAGACATCTCTACCCAATTTGTTGTTTCCACTTTGTGCTATTTGGGCACTAACAAGTGAAATGGCTGGGTTCAATATATTCCTAGCCAAATGACCCATATTTGGGTAGCACTAGTGGATGGTCCTAGCTCAACTTTTACTTGAACTAGGCCAAAACAAATTCTAAACTAATTTTGTCCAACTCAAGGCATTTTTGGAAGACTTAGCTTTAACTTCTTGGAAATTGGAAATCTTATGAGAAATTCCTAACTCTTTTCTCTTCAAGAGTGTTCTAAGCTCTTTTAGAGAACTATGAAATCTCTCTTTATCCATTGGAATTGTGTTACTTAGCTTGAAGCAAACCTAGATGGATGAGTCAACTTAGACTTAACATCTTTGGATGTTGAATGAGTTTTGCACATAACATCTATGTAAAATGTTTAATTTTGTCACCTAATCTAATCGGCTTAATCCTAACCTTTACTATAAAATGAGTCATATACTTTATGTAAGTCATTTTCAAAAGTTTTGGAAAGCGAAAAGAAAGAACCAAACTCTATGTAATCGGTTCAAACTTCTAATATCATAAATGTTATGGATTGTTACCTTTAGTGCCGACGGAGCAATTTTGAGCTCCTAACTTAGAGAAAATCCACAAAGAAAAGGACCAAAAATACTCGGCAAAGAACCAGAATGAAAGCAGAAGCCGCACAAAGAATGGATCTAAGCTTAATGCTCCAGCTGGATGGATGTAGCTCAAAGTGACTTTGATGTTGTTGATGTGAAGGCTTATTTGATGGATCATGTCAACTATTGGTGCCCCCTTCTGGCGTATGCAAAGTGTTTTACACAAACTCAAGTGAGGGTCACAAGTGGACTCCCAGTGCTTACGACGCTCATGATGATGGTGGTCCTACACCATTGGTTTATGATAATTGGTTGAAGCAACCCTAGATTGTTGCGTGCATGAAACATAGAGAAGTCATAATATATATTACAACTATTTTTTTTTAATAAAAGGAAGTTCGGCCATGGCCTACTCTCCCAGACTTTAATTAAAGAATAGAAAGAGGTTACAAGCGAATGGGACTAGTGCCATTGGGACCCCCCTGAATCCTGCAAAGCAGGGGTGGAACATGCTGGTCTAGAGCATGTTACAAAGGAGGTTAACAATCCTCACATCCCCCTCAATGGTACTAGTGTCCTTGGGACCCCCCGAATCCCACATAGCAGGGGCATAACTTGCTAGCCTAAAGTGTGTTACAAAGGAGGTTAACAATCCTCTCGTCCCCCTCATGCAAAACCCACTTGGGATTTGAGCTTGTTGTTCTTGATGAGAAACACTTTATGATGTCTAAAGGGTGGATACCTCTTACAATTGGAGATTCTTTTGCCAAGGAGTAATAGAGACTTCTCGATCAACCACTCTTTAGGAGGGTGTCCGAAATTCATGGCACACCGCTCCTTCAAGATCTTCTAGAGGGTTTCCCCTCTTATAGCATTCCAAAGTGCCGCTGAGAAGCTGACCGCTTCACCAAGCAGTGCTTGCTTCCAGGTGATTTGTGCTTGTAGTCTCAAGATATTATGGAGGGTTTGGAAGAGAAGGAGCGACTTGGGGCAAGCAAAGAAGATGTGACCAAGGTCCTCGATGCTACGGTGGCATCACTTACACCACGGTGGAGCCCCACATATTTTGTTGGCCTTTAGGTTGGTCCAGATACCATGGTGAATAATTTGCCACATGAGAACCAATTTTTTGATCTCAATGAGTGGATGCCATAAGGACATGAACTTCAAATCCATGCAGTCTTGTGCAAGTCAGATACCACTTCTAGTTAAGTGTGAGGTGAAAGTCCGTGTTCACCTTGCTTCTAGGAATTTTGGGAAGACAATTGCTGTTGTGCCACCTAACACTATGATGGCTAGGCGGGTCGTGCCCAATAAGGAGACGGGTTTTTGAACATTCCCAAACGATGCATCTACTCTGTAGGAGAGTCCATTCTTCAAAGTTCACTCTTAATTCATGGTCTATGTCCTCAAATCTGATCCACTTGACAGTTTCTTGTTTCCAGAGGTGTTTCCACTGTCTGAAACCCTTGTTCCAGAGCCTCTTAGCAATTTGGAGGTTCCAAGAGGTCACACCTTTGATGCCCATGATCGGGAACCATATTGAGTCATTTTGTCTAAAACCAGCCGCCCATTTCCAATCTTCACTGACTTTGACAAATTGTTTGAACTTATTCCAAAACTTCCATAGGGAGTGAACAAGATTGGAGCCTTTAGGTGAAACTGGAATTGGGAAAAATAACAGGGTAAGGAGGTCCAATTCCTTCCAATTGGGGAGGCCCACCAATGTAGGTAGGTTCTTGCTCCTAAAAATGAGCTTGGCTCAAGAGATCTCATAGTTACACCAAGCCCTCATGATCCAATTTGCCACCAACTTGTCAGCCATGCCTTCATAATCCATAATGCCCAAGCCCTCACAATCTTTTTGGCTGATGCAAGTAGACCATTTAATTTTGGGAACCTCTCTCCTATTGTAGTCCACCATCCAAAGAAAGTTTCTACACATTCTTTCCAGTTTGCTAAGCTCTTGATCTTATGGTCTCCAACATGAGAGAAAGTGAATGAGGAGGGTATTGATAACCATGGCATGCCCCCTGAGGTTGATTTGCATGCCCTTCCAGTACACTAACTTGCAATCAAGTTTAGAGAGGACCCAATCCCATCTCTGCTCCATCGAGACACCAAGTCCCATCGAGATACCAAGGAGGCGCAAGACCTGACCCCAAGGGATAATTTGGCAACCATGGTCAACCAGTTGTTGCGGAGGCTGTCCGCTGAAGGCCCAAAAAACGATTTTGGAGTGGTTGATTCTAGAACCTGATGCCTCACAAAAGGTGTTAAGGCACCCCCAAAAGGCCTCAATGCTAGTTGCATCATTATGCACAAATGTATTCATGTCATCAGCAGAAAGTTTCATGATCATCTTGCCATGGTTGAGAGGTGGAGATAGACTTTTAATATGGCCCATTTCCATGTGATGCTGCACTAGACTACTGAGTTCTTCTGTGGAGATAACGAAGAGCAGAGGGGCCAAAAGGCAACCTTACCTAATGTTACGATGAAGGAGACAAGGAAGAGAGCTCACACACACACTCTCATTCTCAAGGAGAAGCACACACACAGATTGAGGCAAGGAAGAATGATCTTCTCCTTCTTCTTCTTCTATTACATAAAAAGGAATGTACAAGAATGACCTAAAACAAGAATACAATAAGTGCAATATATAAAGACCAGTACATAAGGAAAAACCTAATGTCCGCGAACGAGTGAGTTGGCAAGAAACAAATGTGCCATCACTCTCGGTAGATAAATCTAATAAAGCTCAATGAAGTATCCCTGACATATACCGGCGTGACCACTATACATGTCATAGAAACAAAAAACTGGTACGTGTCATCATAGATCATCACATGTTGAGCTTGATATCTCAACACTCCCCCTCAAGATCAATGCCATATCCTGTAATCCAAGCAGCTCTCGAAACTTCTTCAACTTCTCAGCTCCAAGTGCTTTGGTGACAACTTCAGGAACCTGCTCATCTGTTCTCACATAAACAAGATATCACCTGCTAATAGCTTCTCTCTGATGAAGTGATAATGTACCTCGATATGCTTTGTTCTGGCATGAAAAATAGGGTTCTGTGCTAACTGTATGCTGCTAAGATTACCACAATAGATAGTGATAGGATTTTGCACTTCCACACCTAAATCTGCAAGTGGCATCTCCAGCCATGATGCCTCACATGCTGCCATTGTAGCACCTCTATACTTAGCCTCTGTACTCGACAAAGCAACAATGGGTTGCTTCTTGCTGCTCCATGTAATAGCTGCACTCCCAAGTGAGAATAGAAAACCACTAGTAGATCTTCTATCTGGAATGATACCAGCCCAATCTGCATCGGTGTATCCATAAATATGCAAATCTACACTAGCCTCATAAAACAATGCATAATCCAAAGTAGCACTCACATAACGTAGAGTGCGCCTCAGAGCATCCAAATGTGGCTTCCTGGGAACCTGCATAAACTGACTTTCAAGTCCAATAGTATAGCTTAAATCAGGCCTTGTAATTGTGAGATATATAAGACTTCCCACAATTTTCTTGTACATAGTAGCATTTTCCAATGCTTCAGTTGATGTAGTATCCAACTTCAAATTTTGACCAAATGGCATAGAAATTGGCTTACAATCAGCCATACCATACTTTTGCAGCATATTCAAGGCATATTGCCTTTGCGACATCCATATACCTATTTCTGTATGTATAAACTCAATGCCCAAGAAATAGTGCATCACACCAAGATCTTTCATGTCAAATTCCTGCATAAGAAGTTGCTTTAACTTTTTAATGTTTCCTTCATTATCACCACCTACAATCAGGTATCAACATAAATAGCCACAATAGTGATGCCATCATCAGCCTTCCTTGCATATCCTTGCATATAGTGAATGATCTGCATCACACATAGAAAACCCAATGCTGGTTAAGTAATCAACAATCCTTGCATGTCATGCACGAGGGGCTTGTTTCAGCCCATACAAAGCCTTTTGCAACCTGCAAACATATTCTGGATGCTTTGAATCTTCATATCCTTGTGGCTGGTCCATGTATACTTCTTCCTGTAACTCACCATGTAGGAAAGCATTCTTCACATCCATCTGATGCAAAGTCCATCCTTCTGCTGTAGCTAATGCAACAAGTGTTCTGACAATAGACATTTTAGCTACATGACTGAATGTTTTCTCATAATCAATGCCATATGTCTGTGCATATCCTTTAGCTACCAATCGTGCTTTATACCTGCTTATGCTACCACGAGCATTATGCTTTACCTTGTAAACCCATTTGCAGTCTATGATTTTTTTACCTGTAAACTTCTCTTCAGGTGTAACTTGATGTACAACAGTAGTTGGAGTTCTATTCATGATGTATACAGCTGTATGCACAACTTCTACCCAATAACAATGAGGCATATTCTTTTCAGCCATCAAAGCTCTAGCTATTTCTCGAATATGTCTATTTTTGCGTTTAGCAATGCCACTCTGTTGTGATGTGTACCTGCATGAAAACTGACATCCAATTCCATGATTTTTTAGAAAACTACGGAACTCATTTGACATGTATTCACCTCCTCCATCATATCTTAATGTCTAAATGTACTTCCCTTTCTGCTTTTCCACCATAGCTTTAAAATTCTAGAAGTGAGTGAACACCTCACTCTTCTCTTTCATGAAATATACCCATACTTTGCGTGTATGGTCATCAATGAAAGTAACATAAAACCTGCAACTACCCATAGATGTGGTCTTTGCAGGACCCCAAACATCTGTATGTACTATTTCTTGCACATTCTCACTAACATGCTTGTCATCTGGAAACGATGATCTTGATTGTTTACCAAATTGACATGCTACACATACCTTTTGCATCTGTGTAACCTTGAAATTTGGTAGTCCATGAACGATCTCCTTTGGCTGCATCAGTTTCAACTTTTGCAGATTTGCATGTCCAATTTGTTTGTGCTAGATCTCTATATCAGCAATAACTCTTGCATTCATTTCAAGAATCTTCACATTTAAGATGAACATCCTACCCACTTTGTTTCCTTTGACAACCAATCGTCCATCCTACTTGTACTCCTCTACATATAATCCATCAACATTGAACCTGACTTGTAATCCATGATCAACCATTTGTCCAATAGAAACCAGATTCTTTGTTATATTTGGAACATGTAGCACATCAGCAAGATGTTTTACCTTTCCATCCTCCATAGATAGTGCTATGTTTCCTGTATGCTCAATAGGATATGATGTGTCATCACCTGTTTGAACATATCCAAGAATTCGCAATTTCTACAAAGTAGTAAACCATTCTGCATGACTGATCATGTAATTTGAAGCACCTGAATCAACATACTAGACATTATCATTCGATTTTGAAACACAAGCATACATCATATTCATCATGTGATGTTCAACCATGAACAACTTCTCAGAATCATCTGCACTTGTCGATGCATAGTTGTTTTGCTGTCTTCTGTTATTTTGATTCTTCAACCTACAATCACGTTCAAAGTATCCAGGTTTACCACAATTCCAACATCCTTTACTATCATTACCTGAATCATTTCTTTGGAAATTTCTGTGACCTTTTTGGCTCCCCCTGCCTCGAAACTGTCCTCTTCCTCCTGCATGATTCTATTGTTGACCTTGGTCTTGGTTACTGTTTCCTCTTCCACTTCCAAAACCTCTACCTCTGCCTCTTCCTTTGCCAGAGTGGAATACCTGCTCAGAACTGGACTTTCCTTGGGAGTTTGAATCCTCACCAAGATTCTTTTCTTTAATAATCAGCATAGATACTAGATTAGCAAAATTTGGAATATTTTTCTTGGTCTGTATAGAAGTTCTAAACTACTTATATGCAGCTCCTAAACCACGAAGGCATACTTCCACCTTATCATCATCATCTACATTCACTCCAATAGATGCAAGTGACTCACATATGCTTTTGATTTTCATGGTATAGTCACTTACCGACATGCTCTTTTTCTCCAAGGTGTGCAACTCGTTCTTGAGTTGCAATTTCCGTGCCTTTGTATTGGTCTCATATAATGTGACCAAATTGTTCCAAGTCTCTTTCGGAGTCTTGGCATCTTGTATGTGTCCAATCATGCTATCCTATATGATAACAGATAGCCAATACATTACCTTTCATGCTCCTTGATTCCATTCCTCATATGATCTTACCTGAGCTACAGTGTGATTCCTTTCTGGTAACTGCGGAGCATTTTCATTCTCTCCTTCGATGTACTTCCAATAGCCTTTTCCCATCAGAAAATTCATTATTTTGAATCTCCAAGCATGGAAGTTGTTATGTTCTAGCTTATTGCTCATAAGCTAACTCATTCCATCTGTGTTTGCCATTTCTGCAGCAGTCCACAACACTGCAAAACACTACAAGAAGCACTTCTGCTTGAACACTATCGCATTATGACGTGACAGTTCGATCTCACAAAAACACAATCTTCGTGTATCAATAGTACGTGGAATCACTTGAAATTTTGGATCTAGAATATATGAGTTGCCAAACACAACGCAAGTTAGAGTTTCTCAAACTGACCTAGTTTTTCTGGGGGCCCCACCTTGCGGGCTCGAAATGGAGGTCGAGATGGCTCTGAAACTTTGATCTGACAAAAACATGTGACCGTAAAGGGATAAATCTCAAAAATATTTTGAGGTCTTCTACCTTCATGCCGATTTTCGTAGCAAGCGGAGGTTGTTTGTGAATTGGGTTTTCTCCACGCCTTGCTGCGTACTCTTCACCGTCACCTTCTCCACAAGCTCTCGATAGCCACACTTGCTCTGATACCATGTCAGGAGGAAGGAGATAAGGAAGAAATCTCACACACACACTCTCATTCTCAAGGAGAAGCACACACACAGATTGAGGCAAGGAAGAATGATCTTCTTCTTCTTCTATTACATAAAAAAAGAATGTACAAGAATGACCTAAAACAAGAATACAATAAGTGCAATATATAAAGACTAGTACATAAGGAAAAACCTAATGTCTGCGAATGAGTGAGCTGGCAAGAAACAAATGTGCCATCACTCTCGATAGATAAATCTAATAAAACTCAATGAAGTATCCCTGACATATACCGGCGTGACCACTATACATGTAAGAGAAATGAAAAACTGGTACGTGTCATCCTGGTTCATCACATGTTGAGCTTGATATCTCAACACCTAATAGATCATTTTAATCTGATAGCCTTTGATAGTTGACCATTGATGTTTATTTGCATTGATGCGTTCCCGAGCAAAGTGGCAATCATCCTAGTGAATTTTTGACTACACTCGAGATTTTTAAGGGATTGGAGAACAAAGTCCCATTCCAACCTATCATATGCTTTGTTGAAGTCGATTTTAAGGAATACTATGTCTTGCTCAAACTCTTTGGCATAGTCGAGGCCTTCCCAGATATCAATAATAGCTTCTAGTATGGATCTTCCCTTGATGAATCCTTTTTGATCCTCGCTAAGCCATCCCTTCAAGTGATATGAAATTCTATTGGCAATGACTTTCGCAAGGATCTTGTATCCTGTTTGGAGCATCATGATTGGCCGCCAAGTTTCAATCCTATTCTTGTTACCTTTTTTATGGATAAGCTTGATGACACCATTGTTGAGGCATTCAAGGAGGGCACCAAAAGCCAAAGCCTCTTGCCAAACCAAGCGCAACGAGGTGGCCATCACCTACCTGAAAGACTTGAAAAATTCATTTGTGAGGGCTTTTCCCATTGGGGAGCATATCGATAACTTCGAGAATCTCATTATCTGAGATCGTTGCCTCAAGAATGAAACGGTGAATTGTTTCCCTTCTTGATTGCTAGTGATGAGGTTGAATGCAAAACAAAAACAACACCACTTTTCTCAACTCTGGGGGTTTCGACGCCTCTCTCTCCCCACAAGAGGGATTGCATGACGACCATCTCGAGAGTCTATTACGACTATTTTTGTTTGCAAAGTAGCGTTAGAGTTCAATTGGAGTACTCGAAGATCATCAGAGTTCCTTCAACCAACCAAAAAATACATGCAATTACCCTCAAATGAGACGTAAAAAAGACCAACAAGCCTCCTCCATTGAGCGGCTGCTCCTTCTTTTTATAGACTTATCATGCTCAATTTAGAGTGCTTTTTCTTCGATGCTAAAGTAAGGGTCAGAAACAAAATTACGTCGAGAGCTGATGGGCACTGTGATTTAATTTATCTTTTTAATCTTTTAATCTTTGCCTGTGCTTTCTTCTTGCGATCTCCGGCTGTTCTTTTCACATGCACCAATTTCCTTTTTGCAATGCCGAAGACTTTGAGATGAATTAATTTTAAGACTTTGAGATGAATTTCCTCCTCCTGGAGTTTTCTTGCAAGTAAGTTCTCGATTTAGATATGTGCATGTCATCCTTTGCACATATACTCGGAATTTGGAAATAAAAGCTATCAACTATCTTCAAGGAGAATCCTTCTTTACTGGAGCTACCTCCAATACATGCATCCATCATTGTGTGTGTGTGTGTTTTTTTTTCCCAACTCAGTGCAAAAAAAATTATCTTCAATTCTAGAAGTTTGATGTTTCTCCTGTAATGTCCTCTCAGTCCACCTTTTTCTTTCGTTGACTTTTCTTATGCAAGAATGAGTTGGCATAGGTACAAAAAGAAGTAGAGACTGCATTCTCTACGACAACGTAGCCATTGCGAATCACGATACATATCGATAAGAAAGCATGGGCCCTTGCCAAAAATATTAGTGGAGTGAGGCAAGCCGCCAAGGGAACTCCCCTGCCCTTGCTTTTCTCGAACCTACCAGGTGCTTTGTTGGAAGACAATACACCAAGCCTTAAAAATTGGATAGGCAGTGATTTGTTGAATAGAGTACTGCAGACTTTTTCAATGATGTTCTCGTGCTTGGTTCATTGATATGAGGCTTTCGTGATTGCCTAAATCATGTGTGCTCACTGCTACCGCATAACTCCATCGATATTGTGAACCAATGAAATTTTCCCATGTGTCGATCCTTATTCTCTCTCATAACGTTGTCTTCACATTGGAGCGGACGAATTTTGTATTTTATAAAGAGTGGGTGGAGGTGGAATCTCTTCACACGTATGACACAAAGGTAAAGTATGAAGAGAAAATAATAGTAAAACATGCATTAAAATCTATGCATTTCCAGTAAATAATAATTAAATAATAATAAATCTGATTAAAATAAAAAAAGCTTATGGTTTCTCAGATCCATCATTCTTAGTGGGAGCATGGCGGTTTTGTGTTCTTTGTACCTCCTCATGTGTTCGATAGATCTATTTTCTCTCCCCATTAAACTCTACTTTTATATTGCCTTGGAAAATCAGAACTTTTGTATGCTTGAAGGGGGCTATACCTTAGGAACATTTTGTGTGAATACAAAAGATATGGAACATCATGCCATCCTTCTTTTCTATCTTGAACAAGAATTCTTAACATCTGAGTTCCATGGCACAATCTGAATTCAACCATTTTACATGCCCCATAATTTTATTCAGATGGTATGAAAATAGTTGTAGTCCCTCGACATGTTTCTAAGTGATCTATCTCCACGTGTTTTGAGCTCCTAATCACCTTGAGTATGCTCATCAATTTCTGTGTCTAGGGTATCAACAATGCCCTAGATGAAGTGATAACTTGCTCTAATATCAATTCTTGGAGTTTGAGGTTTGTAGAAGCACACGAATAACAGAAGAAAGAAGGAAAAACTTGGAGCACAACACACAATATTGAATGTATTACCAAGAGAATGTACAAAAATAAATAACTCGTTAGAATCATAGGCCTATATCAAAGCAAGGGAAAAAGACATCCTAAAGAGGGAAAAAGAGTGCCTCGGTAGTCCTAGTGTGTTCACACACATCAATATCAAAATATATCAACAAATAATAGTAGAACATACATTAAAATCTATGTATTTTTAATAAATATTAATAAAACAAATATAAATATGATTAAAAATAAAATAAGATAATGGAAAAATCCATAATTCTTATTGGGAGGATGGTTTTTTTTTTTGTTTCTTGATGAGAGAGGTACCAAAACAGTTTTTTTCCAAGTGTTAGACGAAGTGGCATGAAAACATTCGTATCGTTGTTTTTCAATGTGGATTTTGCCTGTAAAGTGTATTCGCATTAAGTAGAGATCAATACAGACGAGATGGAACGTCATCATATCTGTCTATTGTGTTTCGAATAGTCTTTAGAACATCTGATTTCTTCGTAAGGTAGAGACACTCATCTTAAAATGTTATGGATTTCTCCAATCAACATTTGATCTCAGGATTTCCTCTCATAGAGTTCAACACACAATGTGTTGTAAATTCAACCCTATCATGTGTCCTAACTCTTTTCTCTTCAAGAATGTTCTAAACTCTTTTAGAGAACTGTGAAATGTCTCTTTATCCATTGGAGTTCTGTTACTTAGCTTGAAGCAAACCTAGATGGATGAGTCAACTTAGACTTAACATCTTTGGAAATTGAATGGGTTTTGCACATAATCTAACCTAATTTAACCGGTCTAATTTCCTATCCTTTACTAAAATGAGTCATATACTCTACCTAAGTCATTTTCAAAAGTTTTGGAAAGCGAAAAGAAAGAACCAAACTGTATGTAATCAATTCAAGCTTCGAATGTCATAAATGTTATGGATTATTACCTTTAGTGTTGACGGAGGAGTTTTGAGCTCCTAAATTAGAGAAAATCCACAAAGGCAAGGACCACGAATACTCGAGACAGAATGGAACTAAGATTAAAGCTCAAAGTGAGTCTGATGTAGCCATCGCTTTTGCAAAGTTTTAACACTACAAAAGCCTTCTTTACATCCAGCGGGCGTGGTTTAGCGGATGTGCCTTGTACTCTTAGGTAGATGGCCAGGGTTCAAGTCTCGCCTAGGGCTGGATGCCTCACAGTCCCTCAAGATGGGTGCCTCTACCTTACGAGGTTGGGTGTGTGTCTTTCCAATTCATTGTACTCTCAAAAAAAAAAAAAAAAACTTCTTCACATGAATTTTTTTAAGGCCCTCATCTTCATCACACAGCGAGTTGCATGTATGATTTGTTGTGCGTTCATGTATGATTTGTTGTGAGTTGCAAACCATGTGTTGTGCTGGGTCCCAAGGGCCCCGAATTCATATTTTCTTTGAGCTGAACTTGAGAGCATAACTTAGAGGAGTGAGGAGTCGAGGACCTCATGTCCTCAGCTCCAACCCTATGCTATGTGATGAAGGTAGCCTAGTAGGCTGTAGTTACTTGAGGCCAATACACATTCCAGCTTTGGTAAGATGGCTGAACTGATAGATGACCTGAGACGAGTCCATTTCACCCACGAGAGTACTAGAGGTTAATGAATGGGTGCTTCCTTTAGATTTAGAACCCTCAAATCTTTGGGCACCCTCTTTCTCTTGCATGAGGCACATCAACGGAGCTCCCCTGCCGTAGATTTTCTCGACACAAACGTATGATAGTATATGAAACAAACGTAAAGTGTAAAGACAAAATAAGAGTGAAACATACATTAAAATCTATGCATTTTCAATAAATAATGATAAAATAAATATAAATATGATTAAAAATAAAAAAGCTTAAGGTCTCTCAGATCCATCATTCTTAGTGGGAGGAGGGTTTTTTTTTTGTGTTGTTTGAGGAGAGAGGTACCAAAGCACTTTGTTTCCAAGTGTTAGATAAAGTGGCATGAAAACCCTACTTATAAAGCACATGCTTGAATGGAATTTCGTGTCAAAAACATTCATTTTCATAGTGCCCATTGACGATCCCCACGCTAATTCCAACCTCTCGAATTCAAAAAGAAGGGGATGATTTTCCTCAAAAAAGAAAAAGTTAGGATTGTTCTAGTCACTTGTCCGTTGATTCTATATGTGTACAGTGAACACACATGTTGGTGATATCATGAATTTTGTGTGGAGGTAGTATGCATCCTATTAGAGATATATGGAGGTAGGCATGTTGGGCACCTATGATAAAGGATGTCGGAAAGTAAGGTAGAGAAAAAGACTCTACTGTTTTATTGCCTTGGAAAATAAGAACTTGTGTATGCTTGAAGGGGGTATACCTTAGGAACATTTTGTGCGAATACAAAAGATATGGAACATCATGACATCCTTCTTTTCTATCTTGAACTAGACTCCTTAACATCTGAGTTCCATGAAATAATGTGAATTCAACCATATTACGTGCCCCATAATTTTCTTCTTATGGTATGTCAAATAGTTGTAGTCCCTCCACATGTGTCTAAGTGCTCTATCTCCTCTTCTCATCATACACAAGCATTTCATTGTTTTCTCTCTCTATGTAGTAATATGCACTCTTGAATCAGTGTACATCTAGCGTTGAGGAAAATGTTTGGGGCACATGCACCAATTTGTATGCTACTTCAATCACTCTATCATCTATTCTCACCATCTAGGTTGCATCATTTTTATTCAAGGATTCATTTATTTATGAATAGCCACCGATTTATTTCAAGAATCCCTAATATTCAAACAAATTATTCAATGACATGTCAGCATATTAGAGAAATTTTGGATTGATTGACTTCAAATTCAAAAAAAATTGATAAAAAAGCTTTGGATAATTTTTTTTAAAAAAAATTTTGAGAAACTTTGGATTAATTAAGGCATTCAAACTTAAAAAAAATTGATAAAAAAGCGTTGTATCAAAAATTTGTTTATCTTGAGGTTTTAGATCAAAGTGATAGATCTCCGAAAGCTTTATGTCAAAAAGGTTTCCGATTGAAAAGATTGTATTAAAAAAAATACTTCATACAAATATTTTGATTGAAACTTAACCTTTCGATTGAAGATTCATTTATCCAATACATATTCAATCGAAATGTTATCAATCAGAACATATTCGATAAAAGACATAATGTATGAATCACCAGATTATTCAAAGATTTTTTATCCAATTTTTTTATCAAAATGCTCTCGATTAAAAAATAAAAATAACAAACTATTATTTGAAAAAAATACAATTATATATATATATATATATTTTACATAACTCTGTAATATTTTTATTATTCCATTTAATAAAATTATGCGACATAGTTGTTGATATATTTAGATAGTGATGTGTGTGAACACACTAGGACTATCGAGGCACTTTTTTCCCTCTGTAGGAGGTTTCTTTCACCCGGCTTGTATATACGCCTATAGCCCTAATAGATCACTTATCTTTGTACATTCTAGTGGTAAAACATTTAGTATTGTGTGTTGTGCTCCAAGCTTCTTCTTCTTCCTTGTGCTGTTCGCGTGCTTCTACAGACCTTGATCTCCAACAATTGTATCAGAGTTCTGTTCAACTTTTTTAGATACATTCATTTTTTTGCATCACGGTATTTTAGTCAGTGGACATGGTTGAAAGCAGTGATGTATTCCATATCTTGGCTATTGAGGATAAGTTGGATGGTGCAAATTACCCATTATGGGCTTATATGATGCGTCATGTATTGGTTGCAAAAGGACTATGGAATATTGTGCAAGGTGTTGAAAAACATCCAATATATATGTGTTTCATGTATATGTATGTGTGTGCATGTGTGTGATATATGTATACATTTGTTAGTATGCATATGTGTATATATGCATATGCATTTGTGTAAAATATTCATGCATTCATGTAATATATGCAAGCGTTTATAATTGTGTATGCATGTATAAGTATACATTTGTGCATGTAGGCATGTATATGTGATGTGTTCATGTATATATGCATATATGTCTATGTGTAAATATGTACATGTAAATATGTACATGTAAATATGTATGCATGTATATATATTTATGTGTGCATTTAGGCATGTATGTGTGATGCATAATGTATCTACTCCATTTTATATTTATGTATGTGTATCTACATGATGTGTATATATGTTTATATATATTATGATCCTCGTTGATTCGAGTAACTATATATAGAGGCATAAGGTTGGGAGGAGAGACATCTCTCTAGTAGGACTGCGGAGGAATAGATGCAATGTGTACATATACTTCAATCATATGGCTAAAAGGCTGAATTAGAGTTTCTAAATTAGGAGTTTTAAAACCCTAATATCAAAATTAGTGTTTTCAAATTAGGATTTTTGAAATAGGATTTTCGAATTAGAATATTTATAATAGGGTTTCTGAATTAGGATATATATATATATATATATATATATATATATATATATATATATATATATATATATATATATATATATATATACATACATACATACATATATATATACATACATACATATACATATAGATATATCAGTATGCATGTGTGTGTATGTATGTGTATCTATATGTGCGTATGCATGTGTTGTGTGTGTGTATGCATGTGTATATGTATATATGCATGTAAATATGATTATGTGAGTCTATGTGTGTGTACATATGATTATGTATGTGTATGTGTATGTGAGTATGTGTACGTGTCTATGTGTAGTCATTATATGTGTGTAACTGCATGCATGTGTATGTGTGTGTAAAAATGTGCATGTATGTGTGTGTATGTATAAATGTGCATGTATGTGTATATGTGTGTAAATGTGCATGTATGATGTATATGTGTGTGTATGCATGTATTTGTACCTAGTCTCACTCTTTTCTCTCTCTCTCTCTCATATACATACATACATACATAAACACACATACTCATATCCACATATATATACATAAAAGCAATGCATACCATGCATTATTGCGATGATGAGCCATAAGTGTCTGCATCTCTTTTAAACACCACTTATGTGACCATACTGTCCCAAACTCTGTCTCAAGTGAACTAAATACGTATTTTTTATCCCTCTCATCATGCTCACTACAAAAATAAAAAAAATCATATAAATAAAAAATAAGATATTTATTTCAATTTATATGTAAAATTTATACTTATTTCCACTGTAAGTGGACAAGGTGCAGGTGAGAGTCGCATAATGCTCACATTCTTTTCTTGAACTCCAATCCATTCCCTATGTACATAATGTTCCCCTCTGGCTCTATATCGCACTCTAGCCCTAAGGTGCCTATGCATGTCCTCATAGGCACTTGTGCTCTGCTATCATGATCTGGAGGTGGTATAGGTGTCCTGAAAATAGATAGATAATAACTAAAAATATGTATTATAATATCATTAAAAAAATTTATGAAAAAAAAACATACCTATGAGCAGATAGTTGTCTTCCTGCATGTGGAGCCGCAGAAGAGCCCTCCTCTGATCATTGGGTAAGCATCTGGATCGTATAATCTAGCTCATCATAAGCCATCTCTGAGTACTCATGCATGATGATCCCTAAAGTATCAGGTGGAACTCTTGCTCTCATAAGACTCTTTATGAGAGTGTGAGTTTCACCTTTCTCTCTCTACTATGATCCATAATACCTGTACATATAAAACTAAATGGGTTAGACATCAATATATATACTTGTACATATGTATGTGTGTATATGTGTATGTAGGTGTATATGTGAATGTGTGTGTGCATGTAAGCATGTATGTATGCATATGCATGTGCATTATGTATGCAAATGTATGCATGTGTGTGTATGCATGTGTGTGTATGCATGTAAGTATGTATGTATGCATACACATATGCATTATGTATGCATACGCATATGCATTATGTATGCATATGTATGCATGCATGTGTATGTGTGTGTATGTGTCTCTATGTGTGTATATGCATATATATGTGTGTATGTCTCTATGTGTCTATCTATGAATATATGTGTGTATGTGTCCATGTGTGTGTATGTGTGTGTGTCTTTGTGTGTGTGTGTATCTATGTGTGTTTGTGTGTAAAGATGTGTGCATCTGTATATATATGTCAATGCATGTGTATGTATGTGTGTAAATGTGTGTGGATGTGCGTATGTGTCTGTGTAAGTGTGTATGTGTGTGTATATGTGTGTGTCTATGTGTGTATATATGTGTGTATCTGTATATATATGTCTATATACATGTGTATGTGTGTGTGTAAATGTGTGTGGATGTGTGTATGTGTGTGTGTAAGTCTGTATGTGTCTATGTGTGTATGTGTTTGTTTATATATGTGTGTGTGTAAGTTTGTATGTGTGTATGTGTGTGTGTCTATGTGTGTAAGTGTGTGTGTGTGTCTATGTGTGTATGTCTGTGTTTATGCATGTGTAAGTGTGTGTGTAAATCTGTGTGTATATCTGTGTGTATTGTATATGTGTGTATGTGTCCATGTGTGTGTATGTATCTATGTGTGTGTATGTGTCTATGTGTGTATGTGTATGCATGTAAGCATATATCTATGCATATGCATGTGCATTATGTATGCATATGTATGCATATGTGTGTGTGTATATGTGTGTATTTGTGTGTATGTATGTGTATGCATGTAAGTATGTATGTATGCATATGCATTATGTATGCATGTATGTGTATGTGTGTGTATGTATCTTTACATGTGTGTGTATGCATATATATGTGTGTATGTGTGTGTGTCTCTCTCTAGGTGTGTGTGTGTGTCTATGTGTGTATATGTATGTGTGTGTATGCATGAAAGCATGTATGTATGCATATGATTTTGCATTATGTATGCATGTGTGTGTATGTGTGTGTGTATGTGTGTGTATGTCTCTCCACATGTGTATGTGTGTATGCATATATATGCATGTGTGTGTATGCATGTAATTATTTATGTATGCATATGCATATGCATTATGTGTGTACGCATGTGTGTATGTGTGTGTGTGTGTCCATGTGTGTATGTGTGTGTATGCATGTGTATGTGTGTAAATATGTGTGTATATGTGTGTGTATGTGTCTATGTGTGTGTATGTGTCTATGTGCATGTATGTCTCTATGTGCATGTATGTGTCTATGTAGCTACGTGTATGCATGTATCTATGCATATGCATGTGCATTATGTATGCATATGTGTGTGTGTATGTGTGTATATGTGTCTATGTGTGTGTATGTGTCTATGTGTGTGTATGTGTCTATGTGTGTGTATGTGTCTATGTGTGTGTATGTGTCTATGTGTGTGTATGTGTCTATGTGTGTGTATGTGTCTATGTGTGTGTATGTGTATGCATGTATCTATGCATATGCATGTGCATTATGTATGCATATGTATGCATATGTGTGTGTGTACGTGTGTGTATGCATGTATGCATAGACATATGCATTATGTATGCATATGTATGCATGTATGTGTATGTGTGTGTATGTATCTCTATGTGTCTGTGTATGTGTGTGTGAATGTGTGCGTGTGTGTGTCTATGTGTGTATGTGTATGTGTGTATGCATGTGTATGTGTGTGTATCCATGTAAGCATGTATGTATGCATATGCATGTGCATTATGTATGCATATGCATGTATGTGTGTGTATCTATATATATGTGTCTGTATGCATGTGTATGTGTGTGTGTAAATGTGTGTGGATGTGTGTGTGTGTAAGTGTGTGTCTATGTGTGTGTATATGTGAGTGTACGTGTATGTGTGTGTGTATATGTGTGTATGTGTGTGTGTCTATGTGTGTGTGTGTCTATGTGTGTATATACAAGTGTATCTATATAAATGTGTTTATATGCATGTGTATGTGTGTGTGTAAATGTGTCTGGATGTGTGTGTGTGTAAGTGTGTATGTGCCTATGAGTGTGTATGTGTTTATGTGTGTGTATGTGTCTATGTGTGTGTATGTGTGTATGTGTATGCATGTATGTATGCATATGCATGTGCATTATGTATGCATATGCATGTGCATTATGTATGCATATGCATGTGCATTATGTATGCATATGTGTGTGTATGCATTTAAGTATGTATGTATGCATATGCAAATGCATTATGTGTGTATGTGTGTGTATGTGTGTGTGCGTGTTTCTATGTGCATGTATGCATGTGTATGTGTGTAAACCTGTGTGTATATGTGTGTGTATGTGTGTGTGTGTCTATGTGTGTGTATGTGTCTATGTGTATGCATGTATCTATGCATATGCATGTGCATTATGTATGCATATGTGTGTGTGTATGCATGTAAGTATATACGTATGCATATGCATATGCATTATGTATGCATGTATTTGTATGTGTGTGTATTTCTCTCTATGTGTGTGTATGCACATATGTGTGTGTATGTGTGTGTATGTGTGTGTGCGTGTCTATGTGTGTATGTGTATGTGTGTGTATGCATGTAAGCATGTATGTATGCATATGCATGTGCATTATGTATGCATATGTATGCATGTGTGTGTATGTGTGTGTATGCATTTAAGTATGCATGTATGCATATGTATGCATGTATGTGTATGTCTCTTTACGTGTGTGTGTATGCATATATATGTGTGTATGTGTATGTGTGTGCATGCATGTAAGCATGTATGTATGCATATGTATAATTGTATGTGTATGTCTCTTTACGTGTGTGTGTATGCATATATATATGTGTGTATGTGTATGTGTATGTGTGTATGCGTGTGTATGAATTTAAGCATGTACATATGCATATACATGTGCATTATGTAAGCATATGTATGCATGTGTGTGTATGTGTGTGTATGCATGTAAGTATGTTTGTATGCATATGCATATGCATTATGTATGCACATGTATGCATGTATGTGTATGTGTGTGTATGTCCCTCTACGTGTGTGTGTATGCATATATGTGTGTGTATGTGTGTGTGAGTCTATGTGTGTATGTGTGTGTATGTGTGTGTCTATGTGTGTATATACATGTGTATCTGTATATATGTGTTTGTATGCATGTGTATGTGTGTGTGTGTAAATGTGTGTGGATGTGTGTGAGTGTGTATCTATCTATGTGTGTGTGTGTGTATGTGTATATGTGTGTGTGTGTCTATGTGTGTATGTGTGTGTGCCTATGTGTGTATGCATGTGTCTATGTGTGTATATTTGTGTGTGTGTGTATGCATGTGTATGTGTGTATGTAAATGTTTCTATGTGTGTATATATGTGTGTGTATGCATGTGTATGTGTGTATGTAAATAAGTCTGTATATGTGTGTGTGTGCATGTGTGTGTCTATGTGTATGTGTGTGTGTGTCTATGTGTATGTGTGTGTGTCTATGTGTGTATATGTGTGTGTGTATGCATGTGTGTGTATGTGTGTGTGTATGTGTGTGTGCACATACCTGGCTTCACAGAGCTCTTGTAGATCTCTCTCTCTCTCTCTATCTCTCTGTGTCACGCATGCAAATCCAAGCACAAATGTGCCGAGAGAAATCAAAATTTTTTAGCATTTCAAAGCATCACTTATGCGATGCTTGGAACACAGGATGTCACTTATGCTATGCTCAAGGGTTGGAGGAAGTTTGCCAACATCATTAAAAGCGTTGCTAACTAGTGACACTATTTGCGACGCATAGTTTTAGCATCACATAAGCGATGCTAACATCGCTTATGGGACTACATGTCTTAAAAAAAAAAAACAGGGTCGTCGCTTATGTGACACTAGCATCGCAGAAGCGATGGTTCTCGATTTTTTTTCAATTCGGGGGTGTCGCTATGCCCCCTATTTCTAATAGTGATTTAAATGGTGATATAGACAACTCTAGATGGGAGATTACAAGGTGAAGGTATGTTGCCTTGATGCAATGTCTTGAATAGTGAAATGGTCATTTATAAATAGGTTGATGGATTTCCCTCTAGCGATTAGACATGGGTGGTTGTATGTAAGTGGCCTAACATAAGTGTTGTGGGTTGTCAATTACCCATGATATTTTGTAGGATAAATATACACCAATAGTACTAGTTAATCTTGTTAATTCTTGATTCCCTTGATGAACTCTTCAATCTTCTTGGATCGCTTATAAGGTAATTATGATACTTTTATATTTAATATGTATGAATATTTGATATCTTTTATTTTTGAATTAACTTCTTTATAATTTTTTTTATGATATGTATAGGTGGATTACATCAAAAGAGATTGACAAAAATTGGATCCCACAAAAAAAAAACGTGAATGCAAAGAGCTACTATGTTTGATGGAGAAAGAGCTTCCTACTTCATTTTTTGATATTCAGGTTCATTTATTAGACCATCTTGTAGATGAAATAGCGATTGCAGGTGTTGTCAACACTCGATGGATGTTTAGGGTCGAGCGATTTATGGGAATATTAAAAGGTTATGTGTGACAAAGAGCAAAACATAAAGGATCCATGGCAAGGGGTTGGATCCTTGAAGAGTGCATGTATTACGTTAGTGAGTACCTTGAAAGAGTTCATGAAGAAGCTCCATGTGCATGGACCAATGAGTCTTCTTCAAAAATAACAGATGAGGTATTATCAGGTAAGGGAGTTCCATTTTTATTCACATTTCAAGAAAAAAATGATGTTTCTACTTTTGTAGCATATAATAGCAAATGCATGCAAGCATTCCTTAGCAAGTACAAACACGAACTTCAAAATCTCCGAAGTAAAAGGCAAAGAAACAAAAGATATAGACGTAATCTTAATAATAATGAGATTACAAATATATCTTCTTTCACGGATTGGCTATATAGTTGTTTGCAACGTGCCAACGCAAATAATGAAGAAATCTCAGATGAGCAAAGAGTGTTAATGATAGGTTGTGAACAAAAGGTGATTTTATTTTAATAATATTTTGTTTTTTTCATATATGTATATTAGCTTCTATTTACTAATTTAATTTCTTTTGCAGGTTCGAATGTTCACTAATATGTGGGCTTTTCTACAGCATATTAGAATCAAAGCCATTGATTCTTTACGTAAAATAGAGGATTCTAATATTGTTGCTTCTTTCAAGCAACTATCACGTGTTAACTCAAAAGACACGAACCTTATATATGGCAAATTTGGTTACGTGGGAACTGTTGTTGGTATCTACAAAATTTCATTTTGTACATTCAAACAGGTAGAAAAAAGTTTATATATTTTATGATAGAGTTAGTTATTTTTCTAAGCACCTAATAATGGGTTTTTGTTTTTATTTATTTTAATAGGTCATTTTGAAGGTTGACTGGTTTCGAGCCGAGTATAAAGGTAGTAATTCCACATTGAGAAAGGAATAATTTGGGTTTTGGGCAATTGATTCTTCCAAGGTAATGCAATCTACTAAAGAACCATATATTCTTCCTAGGCATATTGAAAAAACATTTTTTTATACAAACCTTGATGCTCACCCTTGGTGGCAAGTCATTCATGTTCAACCTAGAGGTAGGTCATTGTTTGAAAAGTTTATTGTTAGAGAGATTGAAGAAAGTCCTCTTGATGATTCACCATCAGATACTCATACATCAACATCTGAAAGAGAAATTAGAGTCATTATACATGATAATGATACTAATCTCTTTGATGAAGAGGATAATACTCTACATGCTGATTCTACTGATGAGGAAGAGGAATTACGAAAAATCAATATTAATCCATCAATAGATGATGTGACTCATGAGAACACAGATTTAACAATAGAAGAACAAAATGAAATCAATAAGGATAATGAAGATGAGACTATATTGATGTCTTACCAAAATGATGGCAATAATGAAAACATATGAGCAGATTAGATAGTAAATTCTACTTTAGTTATCGATCAATAACTTGAAGCTTTTGAATGGATATCAGATAATAGATTCTTTATTCAACTTGAATATTGATGAATCCTACTAGAGAGATGAAATCATGTTCTTTTAAATTAGAACATGAAGCTTGGGGGTATGCCTAATTATTTTATATATAACTTTATCTTCGAGGAGCAAATTTTTCTCATATATGCATGCGTATGTGTGTGTATTCATGTGTATTATATGTATACATGTGTTAGTATGCATATATATGTGTTTCATGTATATGTATGTGTGTGCGTTGTCGCAAGTTTTCAAGGAAAGGAGGTAACCAGTGTGAGGTGAATAAAAAAAAGTGTTTGTCTTAGACTTTAATCGGTTGCATATTTCAATTGTGCCACTATAGTTTCCAATTTTGACAAGCAAATCGTGTCAATAAGCAAATCGCACTAGCCTAATTTGCTGAAACCTCATTGCATTAATTGGCGCATCTGGTTTCTATTGAAACAAGCATTCCGCTTTGATAGGAGTTGGCACCTAAATGTACGCAAGTTGTTGATAAGGGATGAAATTGGTTGTTAGCTTTTCTTCATAAAAAAAAACCCTAACTTGATTCAAAATAAACATTATTTACACATATCTTTAATACAACATTTTAATCTATCTTTAAGAAGTCTCACCCCCTTCACGTTCCCTACGGAACAAGGCAAGCTGTTGTAAAAGTTCTGCATATTCTGCTAAGTCACGACTATATACAAGAAGTGCTGTTGGGTCCACTTCCATATATGACTCACGGTCATCTGAAGTGTCATCTTCTCCATATGTTCGTGCCCTTCGATACCTGAGCACACTTCCTTCATTTGATGATGAGATCAAGGTCTCCCTAGTGATACGATCTTTAACAAACTCTTCTATAGGAATTCTTTCTTCATTTTCAGGTGCAGGGAGCAAGTAAGTTGATATGAAAGAACTATCTAAGGTTCTCCCTTCAGGCACACTCCTTGACGTCTCTCTAAATCTTTCAGGAATGCTACCCTCAGGAATGGATGTATCATTGGAATCTTCACTGTCCATTCCAGATCCTAAGATAGTTAAACAGTCCAATCAACCCTAAAAAACTTCCTATTAATAACCTGATCACAAATCTCTGTCAGTACCCTGCAAGGAACAAAAATTAGTATTAATAGAAGGTCATGAATAAGTAAAACACATACATTTAATTTATTTGCTGCTTTACTTATTTATTACATCTAGACGGATTCATATCTTGTTATTTATCTACATGGTTTTATTATATACATATATATATATATATATATATATACGTGTTTTTATATATATATACATCATCTTACGATATAATTTATTTTAATCATTTTCCTTATTGATGTCTTCATCTTCATCATCTCCACTTCCTTCCTCTTCACTTCCCTCTTCTTCGTCTTCATTTATTATCGTCTCATAATTCTCATTCTCTCTTCTTTTAAAGAGCTTAACTCTCTTTCCAGCAATTAAATCCTTTAACTTGGTCCCATCTAATTCTCTAAGTGAGTATGTTCCATTATCGAAAACTTTACATACCACATAGGGACCAAACCATCTCTTAACCAGTTTTCTTCGAGCTTCATATTGAGTATTCAATGAGCTATCATAGACAAGTACCCAGTCTCCTTCCTTCAACCTTTTAGGCCTTAACCTGTGGGACTTGTCAAATGCAACTTTATTTTTCTCTCTAGAAGCTCTAAGCTTAAATGCAGCTTCTTCTACCAGATTTCTTCCTCTCTCTAGTTGAAGAATCCGCACTGCTAGAAGATCTTCTCTTGACACCTCGTCTTCCCAAGGCAAGGAAGTCCACGCTAAAGCATGTGACTCTGTCGGCAAAATAGGTTTTTGACAATACATCAGTTCTGCTGGCATATATCCAGTAGTTCTAGTGTATGTCATCCTGTCTGCCCAAAGGGCAAAGGGAAGGTAATTTGGCCAATTCTTTATTTTCCCCTCACAAGCCTTAGCCAAAGCTTTAATAATTGGTGGATGACCACGCTCAATTTTTCCATTAGCTTCGGGATTGTAAGCAGTGGTGAGCGATAATCGAATTCCATATTTTTTAAAGAAGTCTTTGGCTTCCTGAGCATCAAGCTCACCTTTATCAGCAACTATTTTCTCCACATAACCAAATCTACTAAACACATCTTCTAGTAGAAACTTGCATACATTGCCTGTAGTTTTCGTCCTTAGAGCTCTTCCTTCAACATGATTTGTTAGATCTTCTCTTGCTAACACAATATACCTCATCTGATGCACCCCTAATAGCATTGTAACTAAATCAACAACCCACTTATAGTGAATATTAAGAGGATATGTTGGATGTAATTCATCTCTGTGTCTAACATTGGAGTACATCTGGCAAGGTTTACAAGTGGCTACGTAATTTTGGGTATCCACATACATCCCAGGCCACCAGTATCTTTCCCTTATCTTTTCATAAGTTCCTTGAAAGCCTTTATGACCGGCCCATAGTGAGCTATGCATTTCACGCATAATCCTTCCTCTCGATTCTTCACAACCTACAACTCGCTGGGGCATCTTACCTATTCCAATCTTTTGCTTCCAGAGTAATCCATCTTTCAGGAAATAATTGCTTGACTTTCTTCGAATGGTACGAAATTTTTCTTTGCTCCAACTAAGATCAGGACACTTCATACTTAAATATCTCTCGATTTCCTTCCACTCATTTTCATATTCGTCTTCATTAAATCTTTCTGTTATTCCTATTTGAATCTTGTAAGGTTCTTCTTCTGTCCATCTGTTATCTTTCCCGCTTCCTAAGCTTCTTTGAACTTCTCTTGAAGACTCAGTACAAGTCCCAAGTCTTTCATTTTGACGCTTAGGATCTTTTCTATTTAGTCCAGTAGATGCTTCATTTAGGCTCAAATAATGTACATGTGAAGCATAAAAGTCCAGACCTATCTCTTCATCATTAGAAGTCATCGAATCTTCATTTTCATATATAGCTCGTGATAGCATATCAGCCACCACATTATTCCTTCCAGCTATATGAACAAACTCAGGGTTTAGTGACTTAATATATGCTATCCATCTTAACATGGCAATGTCTGCAGTGGAACAATTCACGATCATTCCCAACAATGGTAAACAATCTGTTTCCACTACCACATTTGCCCCAATCAGATATTCTTTATCATTCTTTAGTGCAGTCACTATTCCCCAAAGCTCTCGCTTAATTTGAGGGTAACCTCTCTGGCAAACATTTAGAACTTTAGCTCCGAAACGAATTGCATATCTTTTTCCTTCATCATCCTCTTGGCCAATCGCCCAACCTATACCTGTCGGACTCGTATCTATGGTGATATAAATTTCTTTATTATCAGTATAATCAGCCTTTCTAAGCAGTGGAGCTTCTGCAAGTGCCTTCTTTAATTTTCTCACAGCTTGAGTATGGATATCTTTCCATTGAAATCTTTGCCCTTTCCTAAGCAATTGATAGAGTGGGTCAGCAATATGGGCAAAATGAGGAATCCACACAACATAGAAAACACATGCCCCAAGAAACCTCCTCACTTCAGTGATCGAGGAGCAGACCTCTTTCATGTGTTGAATGGCATCTACTTTCTTTGGACATGGCTTCCTTCCTTTAGGTCCACACAAACTTCCTACAATTAAAACCTCTTGCACTCCAAATACTGATTTTTCAGCAGACAATGTCAAATGAACCTCTTCCAGCCGACTGAGAATGGATTCACAATCAGTTATGTGCTTTTTAACAAAATTCCTACATCCATCCTCATCAAGAGTCTCGTCTCTATCTCTTTCTTCACAGCCTTTAATAGGGACATCGTCAATGAATGGCATAGTCAGATGTGGAATAAAATCCCTAAGAATTTTATGCATACCATTCATCATATGTGCCACCGAGTTCGTGGCACCTTGCGGCAAAGTGCACATGCGCACAAGCCCAAGTGGCGTCCTCATAGTCGTCAAATCACGGCTTTCGAGAGCTAGCTGGAATTGATCATATCCAGAGTGTAAATCTCCCATTGAATAAATAGATCTTCCTGCAAAGGCTTCTGCATACTCGTCTACAATAGGCCCAGTTCCCATATTTCTAATTGTCACTTTATTCACTGGTTGTAGATCTTGGATAAATCTTAATGACCCATTCTTCTTTGGTACAGTAAACCAACGGTTAGAATAAGGAGCACTTGATGGCTCAAGAATCCCCATTCTAATCTTGTCATTCAAGAGATCAATTAGCTTTGAAATATGAGCTTTTGGTACCGGAATTGGTCTGAGATTCCAAGGTACATGTGGTATCGTGAAAATTATCATAGGTGTCACCACAGATGGATCTACACATCCAATTTCTTGGGCATTGAAAGAAAAAGCCTTTCCATGCTTGAATAACATCCGAGAGAATACATTCTTCTCTTCTTCACTGAGGAAACCATCTTTCCCCAATTGAATTTGCTCGAGTGTTTCTTTAGTGAATTCATGGCCTATTTTTCTTTTATCTCTGAGAGGTGGCTGAGATTTTGCACCATCCATAAGTTTATTACTATCTTCAGGAAGCGGAACTGCGACTGGCTTTATCTTTTTATCAATTGTTTTGTATTTTGTTTCAACGAAGACTTCTTTACCTGTTTCATCTTGCTCAAACTTTGCTATTTCCTTATACATGGAAATAGAGTGCGTTTGAATCACATAATCACTCCTTTTTCCTTGAATTAACTCTTGCAGATCAAACAGTGTGTCTGCAAAAGATATCTCATCAAAGACTCCGGAGATTTCCTCGTCAAAGTCAAGTACTCTACATCCATAAAAGTTTCTTTGAAGATCTGCTATGTATTGTTTTTCCCACTTTTTTAACTCAGAAAAAACACGAAACTGAAATGAATTTGTCGAAGAAAGTGCTATGAAACTTGATATAAACATATTTACATTCGGGATCTTTTCACTTTTCAAGCTTTCATAGTCCCGACTTATGAAAGCTTCCTTTAAAAACTTTGATCCTCGAATTCTTCAGGAATAGGTCTTGTCCGAAGAGAAGTTCTATTCCTGATATGGTCTACACAAACCGTCATAAATTGGACTGCCTTTTTTCCATCCTTACTATGGATTCGCGCATAGGCCGATCCATCTTCCAAGACTCTTGTTTCCATTCTTAAGGCATTAATATATGGCTGCCCTAAAATCAACGAGTAACTAGAATGATCTTGCACGAAAAAATTTTGATAATCACTAACATCTCCAATTGTAACTAGAACCTGCGGGCATGCACCAAACAACTCACCTGGCATCGAGTTCGCAGCCTTAATTCTCCAACCAGGCTGCATGTCTATTGGCCATTTCCCCTTCATGTAGAGATCTTTGGACATCAAGTTAACTTCAGATCCGTGATCAATAAGAGCGACAACTGGAGTGCTAATTTTCTCTAATCTCACCAACGTCTCAGTTGTGGCTCGAGCCCAATGATCTCTAGTATAATAACTCGAAGGAGTTATTTCTGAAGGATTCCGCTCCAAGGATATTTCCTCATGTACGCATGGTTGAACATTAGTCTCAATTGGTTCAAGTACATTTTTTAGCTCTTGTACTTGTGCTTGCACAGTATGAACAGGAGTCTCTTCATCCATTCTTTCAGTCTCTTGCATGTCAGCTATTGGTTGCCGTTTTCTTCTTAAGAGGTCAATTATTACTTCTAAAAATTCTCTTTTTGCTATCCCCAATAACTCACCGAGTGTAAATTCGATTACACTATCGAGCACTCTTTTCTCGAGAACTTGTTTTAGATTTGTGGCTTGCTCTATGTGCGATTTTAGCATATATGAGGGATTTCTCACTCTTCCTTGTCCTTTTCTCACAGGTTGCATTTCTTGATCTTGAGGAGGAATATTATCGTGGGTAGGAACTGGCATCTCAGCAGAAGTAGGAATTTGAACTTGAGTCGGGATTTGATTTGGTTGGATTATTGTCGGTTGTGATGGTGGATCTATTTGAGTGGGTTGGTTTGTTTGTGTTGGTTGATTTTGGTTTGGTATTTGAGGTTGTTCATGTGAAGCTTCTACTTGACGCCTAGTTCTTCTTTTCTCCTCTTCACCCTCATTGGTTCTCCTCCGTTTCTCTTCCACTACTGCTTCATGCTCTACCGAAGAGCATAGATATGTAACAACCGAGAGAGTATCTACACGATCATTCCATCCACTTACCCCTCGGATTTCATTACTGGCTGTTTTTAAAATTTCATGATGCATCTTTCCGCGATCTAAGGACTTTATCACTTTAGACCACGGTTCTATATCATTATTTTCGTCAATTACCTGACATGCATACGTATGCGATGTTGAAGCAACGTTTTCACATGTGCCAGGGAAGAATATTCTCATGCCTCCCCGACCAAAGTTAATGTTTACCTTTTCTCCAGTCTTAGAGTCATATATCATCTTTTCCTTAACGAATACCAAATTCTTTGCCAATGCTTCTTTGAAGCTCTCACACGAGTATCTGTTATGCTCCAAAGAGTCACACCAAATACATCTTTTAATTTCAGGAGCTTTTGGGTTTTTAGGTACCGGTGCTTGTAAAGATTGAGATTCAATCATCTGCTTCATACTTTGAATCGTAAGGTCACTAAACTTTTTAAACATATCTTCCATTGTATTAGTGGGCACAACATCCTTTGGTGTTGGTAGGTTTACCTGAGGGTTCTGTACAGGTTGCTGAACAGCCTGAGCTTGTTCTTCTTGCATATCATCATGCCAGCTCTGCATGAACTTAGACAAAGTTCTTTGCTTTTCTACGTATCCTCTAACAGCTTCGTCCACATTACCCCAGTCTTCGGTAAGACCAGACTCAGTTCCTACCTGTTGTAATTGTGGAAAAATTTCTTCTCGGGCTTTCGAATCTATAGCCCGGAGAAACAAGGATACCTTTTCTTGATCTATAGCTCTCCTATCATAATCAGATAAGTCCGCAAATTGCTGATCAAACTCCCTTTTTATATCTAGAATGGATTGATCTTTTGGTTTATGTATCCACTTTAGAAATGTGGATCTAGTCACTTTATCTTCGTCATCCCGTGCAAACATCCTTGTGAGTATCATCTTGTATTGTGACCATCTTATTTGCCCTTCTACAACTAGTCGAGGTGCATCCACAACTAGTCGGTCACGCAAATGCAATTCTGAAACGTATACAAAATTGTCTATTAATTCTTGGTCACTTAATGGTGTTAGACCCGTACCAAGGTATCGTGCCTCCAATTCATATTCCTTACAAAAACGAGTAACATTTTTACCACTGAAATATCCACTTCTTCTGATTACTCGCTCATGAAATGCCTGGATGGCACTCCGTCTTTTCTCGTCCTGCTGAAAGCGCAGGAGTTGGGTTATAACATCCATCGTTGCGTCGCCCATAAATGGTCAAGCACAATGAGCTCACTCAACCGCACCACTCTTTAAACTAGGATCAGGATCTCTACACTCTCCTCCTTACACGTCGGGTTCACCAGGTATGTCGCAAGTTTTCAAGGAAAGGAGGTAACCAGTGTGAGGTGAATAAAAAAAAGTGTTTGTCTTAGACTTTAATCGGTTGCATATTTCAATTGTGCCACTATAGTTTCCAATTTTGACAAGCAAATCGTGTCAATAAGCAAATCGCACTAGCCTAATTTGCTGAAACCTCCATTGCATTAATTGGCGCATCTGGTTTCTATTGAAACAAGCATTCCGCTTTGATAGGAGTTGGCACCTAAATGTACGCAAGTTGTTGATAAGGGATGAAATTGGTTGTTAGCTTAACTGAAGTTTGAGGACTTATGTCAAGTTTGAAGATTAAACTAAGGCAAAGTCTAAACTCTGTTCATAGACAAACTATGGAAGAGAACAACTCCCTCTAGACTGAGTGCTCAAAATCTTAAAAAGAAAATTATTTTGTTGTATCCTCCCAATATTTTTCAGCATATGCATGCCTTTTTGGATCTTATAAAAAAGTTATGAAACCAAACTTTAGGAGTTCCATAACACCGTAAATCTTCAAAGCCAATGATACGTGCCACAGTAATATAGATTGGAATCAACGTTCATAAAGTTCTCTTTATTTAGAAATGAAAAGTTTATGTGCTCTCGGTTTTGAAAAATCGAACCTAACGCTAATGCATAGTTTTCTCTATTATGAGAAAAAAATCATCATAAGTTACAAACAATGTTAAATGGGTTTAAAGGAAACGGTTCCATCTTTTAACAAAAAGATCTATGCAGGCTATAGCACTATCAAGTTCTCTTCGTACGGAGGATATTTGCATTCAGAGTATATAGTTCAACGCGGTAATGTAACCATTACGATTTGGACTTAAGAACGAATAACAACAGAAACAAAATCTAGATTGAGCATAGAGGAGCAAGGAGGTTTTTCATGAGTGGCCCATTGTTAACGAGCAGAAGTGAATATGGATGTGTAACCCAGAGCAGATTACTAAGGACGAGTATGCAGCATTCGACAAGGGAATCACAAATGACTGGAAAGATCATCTCGCTGTAAAGCACTTTTTCTATCGAAGTTCAATTAGAGATCAAGGGGGTTTCTTATGGATAAGCATGAGGAGATCGAGTGGTAGATTTTCAGGATTTGCCCCTCAATATTCCTGTGGAAATGTTTCAGCACAACAAGATTTTGAAGGTCATCAGAACAATTCCATGGTTGCTGGTTCTATGTGGCATGTATATGGGTCTGCAAAAGGTGGGTTCTTCTTCTTCTTCGATGGATTCTCGAGGTGTGCAAACAGGGGGAATCCCTCCTATTGTATGGGGGGGTGGGACTCTCTCTCTATGGGAAGAAGCATAGAGAAATAGAGAGTGAGCGGATATCAATGGCAAGATGGGATGATAACACAAAGCTCCCAGGTTTCCAACATAGCAGAAGCTTCGACTGCTACTCTCAAAAATCTGGATTGTGGAGCCGTCTATTTTTGCAATATTGCCAGCCTTATTTTCTCCATGGCCTCTGCATTGCAATGTTATTGCGCGATCTTGCTTTTGAATTCCTGCCAGTGGTCTCAGCTGAGGTTCTCGCAGTGAAGCATCATTCAAACTTCAGGGTTTTATGTTCAGATATGACGAGGGCAGAATTCCATTACCTTGAGGCATTTTTGTCTACGTGGAAACTTTACATGGTGCGGAAGCCGAAGTACTTGTCATTTGCCTATTTGATGCAGTTGCTAGACTATGTGCGACAGGTCCTTCTACAAATGATGTAGCTTTTGCAGAATTGAACGTCAAAAATCTTCCTCTTACAAGTGGACTTTGAGAGTGCACCCTCTGTGTGCATTCATGTTTTCTGCAGTTCTGTTTCTTCTGACAAGAGAAACCGAAAAAGGGAGAGGGTGGATATCGGCGGCAGAGAGAAGAGGGGGGATGAATGTTCAGTTTTTCTGACTAGGGGTGGGCTTTCCCGCAGAAGATTTTTTGAATGGCGATGCATGTGTGTTGCCGCGACCGGATGCATATCCAAGGCTACCCAATGGGGCCGTCACTCTGAAGCTAAACAGATCCTTCATGTTCCTAGTCTCTCTGATCGTTGCGGCTTTGTTGTGCTTATTTTTGTAGCTAGAACAATGTGATGAGCACGCCATCGACTAATTACCCGGAAGATTAAGATTCATAGGCATATAACTCTGCGGGGTGGGGCATGGAGTGTAGAGATTTGGTGCCCAGGAAGTTTTCTATTGTCGATTTGGCCCCGAAAGAGGGGTGCTCTTCAATGTGATGCGGGAAGACATCGCCACTGGGATTTTGCTGTGCATCTGAAGTTCAAGCCGAAGAGGTGCAACGTACGGGGGATTTGGGGGGGTGATGGCTCGCTCGTTTTTACCTACTGAGCTGCAGTGTGCAAGGGGACTGTCGATTCATTGCTGGAGAATACCTTTAGTATCTGGTTCGTGAAGAATGCCTTGGTTTGCAATCTTTGTGGGCGCATAGTTCTCATATGCAGGTTGCTCCGTTCGCTCTTTATTTTCACTTTACCTTGTTGGAAACGTGTTATCCCTTTGTGCTTTCACTTTCGGCATCTGGCTTTCTTGTTTGCAATTATTGTAAGTTGATGAACATTGTGTGACGACTGAACGGTATTGAAATGTTTATGTTATTGGTTAGATTGCTTTATTCATGGCAATCTATACTCAGGAAACGTCGTTGCTATGCACTCAGGTCAATCTGTTTAAAATTGGTTACTTGTAAAGCTGTTGGATTGCCTTCGTTGTTTACAGACGTTATGTATTTTATCCCTTGCTATGATCTGTACAACGTTTTCTGACCTAGAGCAAGTCCTGCACTAAGTCATTGGAAAGAAGTAGTTTCTCTTCCCGAGCATCAAGAACGGGATTATGAATGTCATAATCACACTGAGATTACGAACGCCAGGCGATGTCATGTGTTTGAAGCGTACTTAAAGGGTACTGTGCTACGCAGTTCTTATCTTTGAAGCATATCCAATGCACTGTTTGATTCGCTTTTCCTCAACCCTTCCAACCATTCTAATGATATTTGTATTGTTGCCGAGGAGAATCATTTTAGGCGGTTTCATTTTAGGAAGAGCTTATGATTGATCTAAATCCTATATAGTAGGAGCAGCGTTTCGGAAATCGTTCCTAAATAGCAGTGAACTTGTTTGTATGTGTGGAAGAAAATTATTTTAGGAGATGTTTCATGGCTGATCCAAGGATTCCCAACAAGCCTAAATCATCACTGAAGAAGTGTGTAGTTTGCTGGAATCAAGCCCTTTTCTTTGTTGGATCTGTTGACATGAACATGGATTGTTTGAATGTTTGACAACCTGATGCATTCGTTACCGGCAAATAATAAATGGAAGAAAGACCTTTCCTTTGTTGGATCTGTTGATGGATTGCTTCATGTTTTATGATCTGATGCATTCATTGCCAGCAGATGGTAAATGTCTATGTTCTTAGATCGTCCCAATTCATTGAAGTGATTTTTTGTGGGGTGAAAATTTCTGCTTAGCTTTTATAACAGGCGTTAAGAGATGTCTTTTGTCTCATAGCTATAAAGGAAATTCAAACGGAGAAGGGGACACTTGGAAAAAAAAAAAACAATAATAAAATAAAATAAAAATGATGATACCGTTGCTTGCGCACACAAAAAGAGTTCAATCTAGAGTTGTAGATTGTCGAAGGAAACAAGTCAACTTTTGCATTATATCTCTTTCGTCAGAAGTTTTAATGTTTCATTGAATATTGTTCTGGAGTTGAGCTGCTGTTAAATGACTGTGAGTATAAATTGCTTCCTCCTGATAAGTTTTGTCTATAAATCACAAATTCTCATATTGCGCTGACATAAAAAGAAAATGTATTTTCTCTTTATAAGTAACACTAGTATTTGCTATACAGTAAAGCTATCTTCTACGCTTGCTTTCAGCTCCAGTATTAAATACTTGGAAACGTTTGTTTCTGGAATGTTGAATCAATTCATTATGTTTCGTTGATATTGCTTTAGTCACAGGTCTACTTTCGATACTACCTAATCATCTTCAAGGTGTGCGTAAAGATTTTGTCGTTTTGGATTGTTTGCATATAATATCCGGTTAAACTGTATGAAATTTGTGCATTGGATTTAGTACAAGTGACTCATGTATCTTTGAGATCTTTTGCTCATGAAAGTTCATTATGAGGCTGGCGATATTGCTAACAAACTTAAAGGTTTGTGGTGTATCGAGCTCGTCAGCTTAGAATCAATAGCCGCACGATATTTGTAGAAAAAATTGGTAAGTGAAGCAACCCGGATGCAAAGTGGCTTTGCCAGGCAAATATTTATGTACGTGAATTTTGTTTTGTTGCTTGAAAACTTTAAAAGTATGACCATAGTGGCTTAGGAGAAGGTTGGTAGCGCATGCCGACCTTCTCTTCGATATCATGCAAACTCTTCAAAAGCTTTTAAAGGGAGGGAACAAGGGAGGAAAGAGAGCAAGCTCAAAAAGCCAATCATCAGTTTGGGTTCCCACTCCTTCTCCTGTCCTAGCTACATTTGGCCATCATTCGGTTACTTGAAAGCAGGACGAGTGATCCAATTCGTGTGATTTTTCATAAATCATAAGCATAAAACTAGTGGTTCCCTTGGGCTCAAGACCTAAACATTTTGGTGCGTTTGCCGGGAATAGCTTGGTACGTCTCTATAAGAGAGTGCCATAGGTTCGCCTAGCGCCACAGGTTGGCCGAGCTTGCAGACCCAAGATCTAGTACATGAGCGAGGGGAGCTCATCGTCAGTAGCAACACAAACGCAAAGAGAGGAACGCGCTCAGAGAAGAACCCTTGAAAGAGAAAGGAGAAGGTGGGAACCGCCAGGTGAGTGGACCTCGATTGGTTCGAAGAAATCAGTCAAAAATGTGTACTCCCGTAGGAGAGTCGCGAGTCAAGTACGACAATTTGAAGGAGGGATCCTGAAGCCACGTGTGCTAAATTTTTGGGATCGAAGTGATATCGACATCACATCTCTGTTTGAAATGGCTCAGCGGATTTCGGTTCACTTGGGGGACTTCACCAAGTTTTCACGTACTTGGGACGAAGATCCGGATAGTTTTATCCAGCTGTTTGAGGTTACTTGTGAGGCCAATGATGTAGTTGACCAGGATCAAAGGTTGAAAATTTTTCCGGCTATTCTCCGTGATGAGGCAGCCAATTGGTATGGGAATCTAACACCACAAGAGCGTGGAACTTATCAAATGCTCAAGGAAGCCTTCTTGGCAAAGTTTCGACGACAAGGCTTCCAAGACAGGTTGGCCCAACAAATGGATTACTTGCGACAAGGAGTCAATGAGAGCATCGACAACTATATTCAGAGAATGGAAACGTTAGTAAGAAAGATGGGCGTGAATGCCCCGAATGATGAGACATTGAAACGTAGATTCATTTCAGGATTGCGAGATCCTACGGCACAGCAACATATCAGCCTGACAAGACCTGCGACCTTAATGGATGCTAAGGAACAAGCGAGGCTTTGGGAGGAAGTACAATTATGCAAACAAAGGAAGATGGAGCTCTTATACGAGCCTATGGGAGGCCCAGGAAATATACCGATGAAGGATCCGGGTCAAGGAAGTCCCGCATTGACGACCCCAGCTTTTGTAGCTGCCACTAGCACGCCAGGCGAGGTAAAGCCTGCGCTAACTGAAGAACGAATATTAGAGTTGGTCACACAAGCTATAAAAGCTGCCACAATAACTCAGGAGACATACAGAGTAAAACCTGAGGTAACTACGAACCCGAATCAAGTGTTTCGATCAAATACATGGTGTGGGAAGTGCCATGGTTACGGCCATTTGGCTTCAGAATGCCCTACAGTCTCGAGAGCATTCACAGATAGATCGCCACCTAGGATGCGTTGTACTTTTTGTGGAAGGACAAATCACACATAGGACCGATGTTACAACAAGAGAGCCTATGAAGAGAGGACCATGAAATCAGGAGATACAAGAGAAAGACCTTACGCGGGATTACCCGCTCAGAGTGTCCCACCTACATCTCGTTGGGAAAACAGACCGACTTATGGATATGGTGCTCAGGGTCAAGGAGGAGACTATCCAAGAGGAGCCGCACGTGATCAAAGAAGAGATGGTCCAATCCAGTGTTGGAGGTGCCATGGCTTTGGCCATACTCAATCTAGATGTCCAAACGAAAAGAAACCAATTGACTATACCCCACTATGTAGGTACTGTAGTGGAGAGGGCCACTTTGATGAAGATTGTCCAAAGCGAAGAGCTGCCGCCGGCAAAGAAAAAGGACCAGTAGGGTCCTCGAACTATGTTGATACTCAGATGCATTCCACATCGAGAGCTCAAGAGCACGTTCCTACGATCGGAGTAGTGTTCAAAACACTGAACCCTCAAGAAGGCTCTAGCTCGTCGATGCACTTTGTGGATGCTTACGAGGCCAAGAAACCACACAAAGATCCAACTGTGGCAGTAGTCACAAGGACTCAAGAGTACTCGAAAAAGAATCCAGGAGGCGAAGGTGAAGAAGGGAGTCAAGAGAGGATAGCTGAACGTGAAGAGGTAGAAAACCAAGTTGGAGGATTTGTTGAGCAGCAAGAGCTTGAGGATGGGGAAGAGGTTGAGATTCTTCCACCAGTGAACAAGGAGTTTGTGCCAGGCATAGCACCATTCCCTGAAAGATTCAAAGCTCCTAAGATTAGAAAGGAAAAACAAAGTTCGAAAGAAGTAGATATTGTGAAGTTACTCGCTGACACTGAAGTCACGTTGGACATTGGCACATTGCTAAAATGTTCACCTGTTTATAGGAAACAATTCTACAACGAATATATTAAGAAGCCGAGGAAAGCTCGAGATAAAAATAGACAAGATAAAGATGTCCAAGGGATCATTCAAAGTATTACAACGCAAATTGATTCAAATGCTCCAGCTGTGACGGTCGAAATTAAAGGATATGCAGTCCCTGGTGCTCAGTTAGATAGTGGAGCCGCAGTTAACCTTATGACTGAGTTCATGATGAAAGCTTTGGGCCTCAACCACATGGAAGAAACGCCGATGTCTTTGAGAATGGCAGATCAAACACAAGTGAAGCCTGCGGGTCTTTTGAAGAATGTAAGCACAGTTGTGGGCGGTCTAGAGTTTAAGGTTGATTATCTGATAGTAAGACCAAGGACCTCAGAGGCTACCTTCTCGATCCTACTTGGACGACCTTGGCTGGTGCAAGCCGAATGTGTGCATGACTGGCGCACAGGCTTTATTTCAATAGGGCCAAAGTCTGATCGAATCCAAATACAAGTATCCCCACCCTCGAGCAACAAGAAAAAGGCAATAATAGTCGATGAGATGGAAAAGAAAGAAAAGGAGAAAGCAAGGCACGAGAGTGCACGAGCTAGGTTTTCTTTGAACATGGACATCTACAAGAATCTGCTTCAAGACGGGTTCAACTTGCAGCTCTTTAAGAATCAAGACCCGAAGATGGGAGAGTATCAAAATCCATTGCTCTATAACGATGATTCGGATCAGGAGTTGCTAGGATGGTTGACACATACAAGTAAATTTGATTGCTACATGTTGAGTATAGACACAAGTAAAAACAAAGCTACTCAATCCCTGGAGAAGGGAACTTCAAGAGAAGAATTGAAACTAGAGCTAGCCCCGGCGATGGAGGTATCACAGTTGCGAGAAAGAATTAGAATGCTAGAAGCAGAGATTCTAAAGAGAAGTCGAGAATCGGAAAAAGAAGCGAAGGGTAAGACTAAGGTGTCGGAAGCCATTGCAAAAGCTGAATTGAAGAAACTAGGTTCAATCGGAAGAGAACAAGACAATGATTTACTGGCCAACCATGCACGCGTGATCGGAGAGCACATTCCAATCACAGTGTCATCGAGAAATAAGGATTATTCGCGAGAAGCTCAGTTGGAAAAATGGGAAGTCTTTCCAGAAAAGTTCTTGAGTGTAGGGTCAGAGCTACCAGATGGAGTACGAGACTGCATTAAAACGACACTCAAAAATTTTAGCGAGGCCTTTGCATGGTCATACAGTGATCTGAGAGGAATTGATCCCCAAATCTGCCAACATTATATAGACTTGGAAGAAGGCACACGACCCATATGTCAACGACTCAGGCGAACGAATCCAGTCTACTCGGAATTGATCAAGTTGGAATTGACCAAATTATTGGAAGCAGGATTCATATATCCCATCGCATCCAGCGAATGGGTATCACCAATTGTAGTTGTTCCGAAGAAAAACAAGAAAATCCGTATTTGCATAGATTATCGAAAGTTGAATGAGCGCACGAAGAAAGATCATTTCCCCCTGCCATTTACTGATCAAATCTTGGATAGAGTGGCTGGCCATAAACTGTACTCATTTTTGGACGGTTTCAGTGGGTACAACCAGATCCAAATTCGTGAAGAGGATCAATCCAAAACTACTTTCACGACAGAATGGGGTACGTATGCATATCGGGTGATGCCATTTGGATTATGCAATGCACCGGCCACATTCCAGAGAGCAATGATAGCTGCATATCAAGACTACCTGCAGGATTGGATGGAGATATTTCTTGATGACTTTGTAATCAGAGGCGACGATGAGAACATGATGGAGAGGATCGAAGCAATTTTAAGAAGAAGCATCGAAAAAGGCATCGCATTGAATCCTGAAAAGTGTACATTTGGAGTACGAAGAGGATTGCTTTTGGGTCATGTCATTTCCGAAAAAGGGATTGCGGTTGACGAGGATAAAGTGGAAAAGATCGGACAACTTCCACCACCGCAAAACTTGCGACAACTCAGAGGATTTTTGGGCCATGCAAACTATTATCGACGATTTATATTAAATTTTGCATCCATAGCGGCACCACTGACAATTCTTTTAAGGAAGGACCAACAATACCAATGGACGGGAGAGTGTCAAGTTGCATTCGACTCGATCAAAGAGAGGTTAATAAATGCACCGATTTTGGTAGCACCTGATTGGACGAAGGAATTTCATGTACATACCGACGCTTCTCATACTGCGGTTGGAGCAGTACTATGTCAGGCCGACGAAAAGAAGTTGGACCACCCGATTTATTACGCAAGTCGCAATTTGAATAGCACTGAGAGAAACTATACGACTACGGAGAAGGAGTGTCTCTCGATGATCTTTGCGGTGAACAAATATCGGCATTACTTGATGGGAAAGCATTTCACTTTTTATGTGGATCATGAAGCCCTTAAGTACATCATTAATAAACCCGAATTGTCAGGGCGACTGATGAGGTGGATGCTACTTCTCCAAGAATTTCAGTTCACAGTGGTAACCAGACCAGGCAAAGCACATATATTGGCTGACCATCTATCTCGAATTGTTAATGAGGAGCCAATCTCTGGTGTGCCCGACGATGCTCTGGATGGACATCTATTCCAGGTTGAAGCTAAAGTACCTTGGTATGCCGACTTGGTGAATTTCTTGTGCACTACTAAATATCCGCCAGGAGCAAGCAAGAGAGAGAAACAAAAACTGTTAGCATTGGCAAAGCACCACAACATCATTGGGGGGCAACTCTATCGATATTTTGTTCATGAGAGCATTTATCGGAGGTGTCTCGAGGAAGAAGAGGCAAACCTAGTGTTGAGGGCTTTGCATGACGAACCCTGCGGTGGACATTTTGCTGGTGAATTGACGGCAAGAAAGGTTTTATTAGCTGGGTATTGGTGGCCAACGCTGTTCAAGGACTCACATACATACTGTAAGAAATGTGACAAATGCCAACGAATGGGCAAACCCACATTAGCACATGCTGCTCCTCTTACGCCGGTGTTAGCTCTTAAGCCGTTTGAGAAATGGGGAATTGATTTTGTGGGGCCTATTGATCCTCCCTCACGACGAAGATCCAATAGGTATATCTTGGTCTGTACTGATTATGTTACCAAGTGGGTGGAAGCCAAAGCTCTGAAGACTGACTGAGCTGTTGATGTGGCGAAATTTCTGTATGAGCAAATTATCACCCGATTCGGATGCCCATTGGAAATAGTGAGTGATAGAGGGACACATTTTGTCAACGAACTGATCGAAGAATTAATGGAACTCTATAAGATCAAACATAGAAAAAGCACTCCATATTACCCGAGAGCAAATGGACAAGTGGAGGTCACCAACAAAATCCTTGAACAGATTCTAACAAAAACAGTAGCTGTGCATAGGCGAGACTGGGATGAGAGACTTTTGGAAGCCTTGTGGGCATATCGAACATCCTACCGAGTGACAACTAAGAGCACTCCGTTCTCTCTAGTATATGGCGAGGAAGCCATCTTCCCTATCGAAAAAGAAGTGCCGACATTAAGAGTAGCCATCGAAGCCAGGTTGGGTGAGGAAGAGTCATTAAAGGAGAGGTACATACAATTGGTGAAGCTGGAAGAAAAGAGGCTCATCGCACAACAAAGCTTGGAAGCTATTCAGAGGAGACGTAAGGAGAGACATGACAAGAATCTCAAAACCTATGTGATTCAAGAAGGGGATTTGGTACTAGTCTATGATAGTAAATATTATAAATTCCCAGGGAAGTTGCAGACAAGATGGGCGGGACCGTTTAAGGTGGTGGAACTCAACTCCAATGGTTCCATGCAAATTCAAGATTTAGGAGAAGAATATGCTCCCGTGAAGGTTAACGCGCTTCGAGTTAAACCATATTTCAAGTGATATTAGGACGGGAGAAGCCAGACGAGATCCAAACGAAATGACGAAGTAGACTACTTGTACATACATGTATAGTATTATATATATATATATGCGCATATGTAAGCTATGATGTGTGTGTCATAAATATCCTTCCTTGCTAGCTCAAGAATTTTGAACTTCTAATTATTTTTTTTGTGTTGTGCAGAGACTGTTAGGAGTTAAGTAACAAAATGGCAGATCAAATTACGCAACTCTACTTGTACGAGCTAAGGATATATTTTTCGGACCAAACGTTCGCTCGCATGGACATAGATGTCGACGACTTTGAGACGGAATACGATGTTGAGGAAGCGCATTGGCTGGTATGCTTTATAAACCAGGGTTTGGGTGTTGCATTTTACATTGAGTGTTTTGAGGAATACCTAGCTCGACATGTAGGATGGGCGGGAGATCGATACTACTATTTTGATCCTTCTAGGGAAATGCCTAACGAGGAAAACGATATCACATGGGCTTGGGCAGATGTGCTAACGCTAGGAAGTGATGACGGAGCTCCTGAAGTTGAACCTGACTCGCCTTAGAGAAGTTGTCGGGATTCGAGTACGATGTGAGACTACATGAGACATTCCGGGGACTCACATTCTAGGACACCTAGGGATAGGTATACGAGGGAATAAGGCATAGCTGGCTGTAGTTACCTAGTGAAAAGTTAACTCGATGAATACATATGTAGTGTCTGTAGTTGAGAGAATGAAGTGAAGAGGTGGTTGATCTGTCAAAGGCTAGTGTGTATCTGTTTTGCATGTATGTGTGGGAACGGTGGGAAAAGTCCCTTTCTTCCTCTCCCTAATTCTCAGGACTTGGGTGAACTAATTAACTATGAAAGGAAAGAAAAGAAAAGAAAAAAATATTGTGTTGTTGTGATCGTACCAATGCGCTATGGTGGGCTAGTAGGTGGGTGGATTTATCCTCGCCGGGTGGTTAGGACCACGAGCCGCAGCTAGTTTCGCCATAGGCTTGGGATGTATGTGATTGTGTCTTAGCTACGTGATTGGTAGGTAGGTGGAGCCATCGTGGCTGGGTAGTCACGACCACGAGCCGTATCCAGCTTCGTTATGGGCTAGCTGATATATGTTATGTGTTATCATTGTGTGTTTGTGTGTTGTGCGCTGCATTGCATTGGTAGATGGGTGGAACCAACCTGGTCGGGTGGTCAGGTCCACGAATCGCATCCAGTGTCAATGTAGGCCAACGTGTGATTAAAATAAAATTTTCATATGAAGTTATTCCCCACTCCTGAGGGGGAGAGAGAGAGAGGAGAGGGCGATGATCGCCTGGAAGGGAACGTTATTTTCTTGTGTGATTGGTATGTGTTGGCTTGCGACAGATCAGCTCACTTTGAACCAACATTCTTGAAGACACGGAGACTCTATATGTACTTATGGAGGAGGCTTTAGCGAGGTAATGCGACGGTCTTGCTTTACAACTTGTGTGCTCTATCTAAGGGTTTTTCTAGTATGCGGGACACTCTAGGTTTTTATGTATGTCTTCACTTGTACTCGAGTTTCGATGATTTTTGTAGGATGACGATGGGGATTCTTCGGAAGTGTCTAGTCATGGAATGATTGTATATAGCGAATAAGTAGATGCAATAATGGGGTATGCATTTTGGGTATTTTTGCATGTCCTGTTGGATTCATTTCAGTTGTCGTTGTTCATTTCGGTATTTCCGTTTCTGTTTTCCGCAATGGTAGTTGCATGTGTAAAACATGGAAAGGTGTGCATGTATTATTTTAGTTGAGACCATTTTTCATAATGGAATGTATGAGCAAATTGATGCATGGCTGAAATGGGATTGCGTGTATGTGCATGTTCTTGGATCATTTTGGAAGTGACTGATTTGAATGTATTTATGAGTGATTTTTGAGCACTAATAGCTTCAATGAGTGCAGGTTCAGTTGGAGTATCGGCTCGATGGGAAGGTATGCAACTAGTTGTGCACTGATGTTTTCATGGCTGTTTTGATTAGATTGCAGCAAAAGTGGCTCGTCGAGGACGACTTCGCAATTAAGAAGAGGGAAGTATGTTAGCTCCGAAAATGGTTGATTTTTATGCTCTAATGTGGTTTTATTTGGCAGGAAATTTGTTTGATTTCAGGTATTGAAGAATGAATTTGATAATTGATGAGAAGCATGTGGAGATATTGATTGCAAGGATGTGGAAAAAAAAAAAAAAAAAAAAGGGGATTGAGCATAGAGGAGCAAGGAGGTTTTTCATGAGTGGCCCATTGTTAACGAGCAGAAGTGAATATGGATGTGTAACCCAGAGCAGATTACTAAGGACGAGTATGCAGCATTCGACAAGGGAATCACAAATGACTGGAAAGATCATCTCGCTGTAAAGCACTTTTTCTATCGAAGTTCAATTAGAGATCAAGGGGGTTTCTTATGGATAAGCATGAGGAGATCGAGTGGTAGATTTTCAAGATTTGCCCCTCAATATTCCTGTGGAAATGTTTCAGCACAACAAGATTTTGAAGGTCATCAAAACAATTCCATGGTTGCTGGTTCTATGTGGCATGTATATGGGTGTGCAAAAGGTGGGTTCTTCTTCTTCTTCGATGGATTCTCGAGGTGTGCAAACAGGGGGAATCCCTCCTATTGTATGGGGGGGTGGGACTCTCTCTCTATGGGAAGAAGCATAGAGAAATAGAGAGTGAGCGGATATCAATGGCAAGATGGGATGATAACACAAAGCTCCCAGGTTTCCAACATAGCAGAAGCTTCGACTGCTACTCTCAAAAATCTGGATTGTGGAGCCGTCTATTTTTGCAATATTGCCAGCCTTATTTTCTCCATGGCCTCTGCATTGCAATGTTATTGCGCGATCTTGCTTCTGAATTCCTACCAGTGGTCTCAGCTGAGGTTCTCGCAGTGAAGCATCATTCAAACTTCAGGGTTTTATGTTCAGATATGACGAGGGCAGAATTCCATTACCTTGAGGCATTTTTGTCTACATGGAAACTTTACATGGTGCGGAAGCCGAAGTACTTGGCATTTGCCTATTTGATGCAGTTGCTAGACTATGTGCGACAGGTCCTTCTACAAATGATGTAGCTTTTGCAGAATTGAACGTCAAAAATCTTCCTCTTACAAGTGGACTTTGAGAGTGCACCCTCTGTGTGCATTCATGTTTTCTGCAGTTCTGTTTCTTCTGACAAGAGAAACCGAAAAAGGGAGAGGGTGGATATCGGCGGCAGAGAGAAGAGGGGGGATGAATGTTCAGTTTTTCTGACTAGGGGTGGGCTTTCCCGCAGAAGATTTTTTGAATGGCGATGCATGTGTGTTGCCGCGACCGGATGCATATCCAAGGCTACCCAATGGGGCCGTCACTCTGAAGCTAAACAGATCCTTCATGTTCCTAGTCTCTCTGATCGTTGCGGCTTTGTTGTGCTTATTTTTGTAGCTAGAACAATGTGATGAGCACGCCATTGACTAATTACCCGGAAGATTAAGATTCATAGGCATATAACTCTGCGGGGTGGGGCATGGAGTGTAGAGATTTGGTGCCCAGGAAGTTTTCTATTGTCGATTTGGCCCCGAAAGAGGGGTGCTCTTCAATGTGATGCGGGAAGACATCGCCACTGGGATTTTGCTGTGCATCTGAAGTTCAAGCCGAAGAGTTGCAACGTACGGGGGATTTGGGGGGGTGATGGCTCGCTCGTTTTTACCTACTGAGCTGCAGTGTGCAAGGGGACTGTCGATTCATTGCTGGAGAATACCTTCAGTATCTGGTTCGTGAAGAATGCCTTGGTTTGCAATCTTTGTGGGCGCATAGTTCTCATATGCAGGTTGCTCTGTTCGCTCTTTATTTTCACTTTACCTTGTTGGAAACGTGTTATCCCTTTGTGCTTTCACTTTCGGCATCTGGCTTTCTTGTTTGCAATTATTGTAAGTTGATGAACATTGTGTGACGACTGAACGGTATTGAAATGTTTATGTTATTGGTTAGATTGCTTTATTCATGGCAATCTATACTCAGGAAACGTCGTTGCTATGCACTCAGGTCAATCTGTTTAAAATTGGTTACTTGTAAAGCTGTTGGATTGCCTTCGTTGTTTACAGACGTTATGTATTTTATCCCTTGCTATGATCTGTACAACGTTTTCTGACCTAGAGCAAGTCCTACACTAAGTCATTGGAAAGAAGTAGTTTCTCTTCTCGAGCAACAAGAACGGGATTATGAATGTCATAATCACACTGAGATTACGAACGCCAGGCGATGTCATGTGTTTGAAGCGTACTTAAAGGGTACTGTGCTACGCAGTTCTTATCTTTGAAGCATATCCAACGCACTGTTTGATTCGCTTTTCCTCAACCCTTCCAACCATTCTAATGATATTTGTATTGCTGCTGAGGAGAATCATTTTAGGCGGTTTCATTTTAGGAAGAGCTTATGATTGATCTAAATCCTATATAGTAGGAGCAGCGTTTCGAAAATCGTTCCTAAATAGCAGTGAACTTGTTTGTATGTGTGGAAGAAAATTATTTTAGGAGATGTTTCATGGCTGATCCAAGGATTCCCAACAAGCCTAAATCATCGCTGAAGAAGTGTGTAGTTTGCTGGAATCAAGCCCTTTTCTTTGTTGGATCTGTTGACATGAACATGGATTGTTTGAATGTTTGACAACCTGATGCATTCGTTACCAGCAAATAATAAATGGAATAAAGACCTTTCCTTTGTTGGATCTGTTGATGGATTGCTTCATGTTTTATGATCTGATGCATTCATTGCCAGCAGATGGTAAATGTCTATGTTCTTAGATCGTCCCAATTCATTGAAGTGATTTTTTGTGGGGTGAAAATTTCTGCTTAGCTTTTATAACAGGCGTTAAGAGATGTCTTTTGTCTCATAGCTATAAAGGAAATTCAAACGGAGAAGGGGACAGTTGGAAAAAAAAAAAACAATAATAAAATAAAATAAAAATGATGATACCGTTGCTTGCGCACACAAAAAGAGTTCAATCTAGAGTTGTAGATTGTCGAAGGAAACAAGTCAACTTTTGCATTATATCTCTTTCGTCAGAAGTTTTAATGTTTCATTGAATAACGTTCTGGAGTTGAGCTGCTGTTAAATGACTGTGAGTATAAATTGCTTCCTCCTGATAAGTTTTGTCTATAAATCACAAATTCTCATATTGCGCTGACATAAAAAGAAAATGTATTTTCTCTTTATAAGTAACACTAGTATTTGCTATACAGTAAAGCTATCTTCTACGCTTGCTTTCAGCTCCAGTATTAAATACTTGGAAACGTTTGTTTCTGGAATGTTGAATCAATTCATTATGTTTCGTTGATATTGCTTTAGTCACAGGTCTACTTTCGATACTACCTAATCATCTTCAAGGTGTGCGTAAAGATTTTGTCGTTTTGGATTGTTTGCATATAATATCCGGTTAAACTGTATGAAATTTGTGCATTGGATTTAGTACAAGTGACTCATGTATCTTTGAGATCTTTTGCTCATGAAAGTTCATTATGAGGCTGGCGATATTGCTAACAAACTTAAAGGTTTGTGGTGTATCGAGCTCGTCAGCTTAGAATCAATAGCCGCACGATATTTGTAGAAAAAATTGGTAAGTGAAGCAACCCGGATGCAAAGTGGCTTTGCCAGGCAAATATTTATGTACGTGAATTTTGTTTTGTTGCTTGAAAACTTTAAAAGTATGACCATAGTGGCTTAGGAGAAGGTTGGTAGCGCATGCCGACCTTCTCTTCGATATTATGCAAACTCTTCAAAAGCTTTTAAAGGGAGGGAACAAGGGAGGAAAGAGAGCAAGCTCAAAAAGCCAATCATCAGTTTGGGTTCCCACTCCTTCTCCTGTCCTAGCTACATTTGGCCATCATTCGGTTACTTGAAAGCAGGACGAGTGATCCAATTCGTGTGATTTTTCATAAATCATAAGCATAAAACTAGTGGTTCCCTTGGGCTCAAGACCTAAACATACCTTCTATTAGCTTTGCCAACTTGTAAGCACAAAGTACTGTAACCTTAAAGAGACTGCCTATGTGTCAATATCCAGAATACTAATTTCAAAATGTCTTTTGTTTCTGCAAGACTATTTCAAGAGCTTATCTCCGACCAAAGCCGGTCTTCACGTTAGCATAGTAAAATCCAAATGTTTCAAGTTGAGTACAACACAACAACACAACACAAAAACGATTAACGTGAATGCATCAAATATCTAATTTATACAGAGCACATGACGACTATCAAAGTATGCAATAACCATTTCAACATCTGAATTCGTACCTGTAAACCTTATGCTTATGATAAAGCATCATTAATCCTATAGTTCATTCTCATAAACAAATATGCTGTGAGCATGCACGCATAAAATCAATAAATAAAAATAAACTCATCATTCAAGCAGCATCTCTATAAACATGAAAAGTATGTTTCGCTTTGCGTTAAAATGATACTTCGCTTTGATAACAAATCACATTTTAATAGAGTTTTTTCTGATTTTTATTGCCTTTCCCGTAGCAATGTTATGTTTAGGTGAACAAAATAAAAACTCTCAAGATTAGAAAAACCTTATTGGAAATCCATACAAGGACATAGCTAAGAAATAGCACAGAAAGTTTTCCGAAAAAAAAAAAAACGCAAGGTCATATTCTCAGGAAGCTTATAACACATATATATTATTGTTTGCATCTTGCTAATCTCACATGTGCAGAGATAAAAAACTGCACGAACCTGTATCGTCTATATGTATCAAAACTACATTAAAGATGAAAAACAATAACTCAATCACGCTATTCCCATGAAAAAGGCATTTCTTCGTATGTCTTCTATTGACTAAAAATCGAAAGTCGTTTAAATATTCAACATAGGAAACTGTTATTACAATCAAACCATTGACAGTGCTGATGCGCAGCAGCCACAATCTTCTCTTTACTCATCTATGACTCTTTCCCACCAAATACTAACGCATCAATATATATGGTTTACTAAAAAATAGTTCAATCCATCGTCATCGATATATAAATCTTATATGCAAGAAACAGTTATCGAATCATATTTTTCATGTACACATAACAGTAAATATATGCAGAGATTATACAATTAAACATAAAGACGTATATGTATGCACGATCAAACTCTGATATGTTTCATGGAGCTGGCTTCGCAAAAGATAGTTCGTTAGTACTTATCTCAAAATGCTTGACCATGAAAAAAAACACCTTCGATCATTCTAGCCATCGCCCGAACATATTTGTGATGCGCTGCTGCTTTCTAAACAGCTGCTGGTTCTTCTTCGTAATCGATGATCTAGTAAAGGTCGGATATCTCCTCCTTCTCTGTAGCGCCCTTCTTCTTTTTCTCTGCAGCACGTATCTTCTTCTCTGCAGCGCGCATCCCCCTTCTTTTTTTTTTTTTTTTTTTTTTTTTTTTTTTTTTTTTTTATAAAGGAAGTTCGGCAATAGCCTACTCTCCCGGACTTGAATTAAATTAAGAAACAAAGGTACAAGAAGAGGGGTCTAGTGCCCACGGGACCCCCCAAATCCCACAAAGCAGGGGAAGCATGGATGATTCCTAGGTTACATTACAAAGAAGGTTGATCACCCTCTCGTCGCCCTCATGCGGGACCCACTTGGGTTTGAGCTTGTTGTTAATCAAAATGGGGACTTGATGGTGTCTGAAGGGGGGGGATTTCTTACTGTTGGCGATCCTTTTGCCAAGGAGGAATAGAGATTTTTCAATCGACCACTCCCTGGGGGGGTCGCCGAAGTTGAGAGCACACCGCTCTCGCCAGATTTTCCACAGGACTTCCCCTCTGATTGCGTTCCAGAGAGCCGCAGAGCATCCAATCGCTTCTCCCAAGAGGACTTGTTTCCAACTAAGCTGTTTCTGAACTCTAATTTTCAGTCCCACCATCTGCCAGATTTTGGAGGAGTTGGGGCAAGTAAGGAAGATGTGTGGAACATCTTCGATTGCACGGTGGCAGCGTTTGCACCACGGAGGGATCCCACAAATTTTGCTTGCCTTATGGTTAGTCCAAATTCCGCGATGAAGGATTTGCCATAAGAGGACAGACTTCTTAATCTCTATAAGTGGGTGCCAGATACCCATGAATTTCATGTCCCACCGAAGCCGCGTCCAAGACAGGCACCACTTCTTGTTGAGGCTGATCTCGAGGTCGTTTGTTTCTTTGATGTTCGGGATTTTGAGTAGGCTATTTCCATTGTGCCATTTGAGACCACGCGCGTTCGGAGCATCATGTCCCATGAGAAGGCGAGTTTTTTGACGATCCCAAGCGAGGCATCTGCTTTGCAAGGTGTTCCATTCTTCGTAGGAGATGTTTATGCGAGGGTCGATATCCTCGAAGTTGATCCAACTGTTGGTGTCTTGTTTCCAGAGGTGTTTCCATTTTTTGAATCCTTTGTTCCATAACTTCTTGGCATTTTGCATGTTCCACGATTCCACACTCCGGATGCCATGTATTGGAAACCAGATAGAGTCGTTTTGTCTGATTCCGGCCGCCCACTTCCAGTCCTCACTAATTCTTGTGAAGCTTTTGACTTTATTCCAGCCCTTCCAAAGAGAGCAAACGAGGTTGGAGCCTTTCGGGAAGACAGGTATCGGGGAGAATAGCAGGGTCATGATGTCAAGGTTCTTCCAGTTCGGGGACCCCGTGAGGGCCAACTCGTTTTTGTTTCTGAAGATTAGCTTGGCCCACGAGGCCTCCCTATTGCACCAAGCTTTAATCATCCATTTGGCTGCCAGTTTGTTAGCCATACACCCAATGTCCAGGATGCCAAGCCCCCCGCTATCTCTAGGGCTGGTGCAGATGGCCCGCATCCCCCTTCTTGATGAACGCAAGAATGTCATTATAAATGTCCCATATCTGTTGCGCAGGCTCTCAATAGTTTGTATCTTAAAATCTGTGCGGCAAGTATCAACCCTCTCAGACTTCTGCATGCAAACTCTTTTGCAGCCCTAGTCCTCCCAGAAAGAAAACAGAGAGCTCCTCCTCCATATCAGCATGGACCTCCGTGCCAGATAATGAACAATAATTTGGCCTCCCTTCTCAATCGCTGAACAATAGCACGATGGAAGTCTTCTCCTCAGATAGCCATCTTCAGCATCATTCCCTTTGTGGTATGCCTCCGAAGCTGCCCGTTCCTTTCCTTACCATTTCGCTAAGGTATATCCGATTTTTTCTTCCCATGCGATCTTTCCTCTTGACATCGTTGCTGGCCATCTCCTCCTAGGAATCTTCCTTCTCATGCTATTCACGTGATGCTTCCATAGTGGTCCGCCAAAACCACGTTCCTTTCCCTTTTCCCCCTTTATTTTCTCTTTTATTTTACACAACATCATTACCTTAAGGTTTTATTCAAAAGGGTTTTGAAACACACACACACATTTATAAATTTACGTGCACACAAAATTCAGTACACACTTGTAGAGTTTTGTACATACAAACTCACACATTTATCTTCGATGCTCACATTAACATTCTTTGGAAGTGCAAGCAAATTTTAAAACTAAGGAATGTGATTCAATCATATGTATGCAAAAAGGTGGATTAAAATCTTGATCAAGGATAGGTATCACCTGATTATCCCTTTGAAGACCTCTTTCCATTTAAATTGGATATTACCTTTAATGGAGCTTTAAAACGGTGTTCCCTACTTGACTATCAAGCTTTAAATTCGAATCTTGACCACAGCGTGTGTGTGATATATGTATACATGTGTAAGTATGCATATGTCTATATCTGCATATGCATTTGTGTAAAATATTCATGCATTCATGTGATATATGCAAGTGTTTATAATTGCGTATGCATGTATAAGTATACATTTGTGCATGTAGGCATGTATATGTGATGTGTACATGTATATATGTCTATCTGTAAATGTTTACATGTAAATATGTATGCATGTATATATATTTATGTGTGCATTTAGGCATGTATGTGTGATGCATAATGCATCTACTCCATTTTATATTTATGTATGTGTATCTACATGATGTGTATATATGTTTATATATATTATGATCCTCGTTGATTCGAGTAGCTATATATAGAGGCATAAGGTTGGGAGGAGAAATATCTCTTTAGTGGGATCGCGGAGGAATAGATGCAATGTGTACATATACTTCAATCATATGGCTAAAAGGCTGAATTAGAGTTTCTAAATTAGGGGTTTTAAAACCCTAATATCAAATTTAATGTTTTCGAATTAGGATTTTTGAAATAGGATTTTTGAATTAGAATATTTATAATAGGGTTTTTGAATTAGGGTTTTTGAATTAGGATATATATATATATATATATATATATATATATATATATATATATATATATATATATATATATATATATATATATATATATATATATATCCTAATTCAAAAACCCTATTATATATATATATATCGGTATGCATGTGTGTGTATCTATGTATATCTATATGTGCATATGCATGTGTTGTGTGTGTGTATGCATGTGTATATGTATATATGCATGTAAATATGGTTATGTGAGTCTATGTGTGTGTACATATGATTATGTATGTGTATGTGAGTATGTGTACATGTCTATGTGTAGTCATTATATGTGTGTAACTACATGCATGTGTATGTGTGTATAAAAGTGTGCATGTATGTGTGTGTATTTATAAATGTGCATGTATGTGTATATGTGTGTAAATGTGCATGTATGATGTATATGTGTGTGTATGCGTGTATTTGTACCTCTAGTCTCACTCTTTTCTCTCTCTCTCTCTCTCATATACATACATACATACATAAACACACATACTCATATCCACATATATATACATAAAAGCAATGCATACCATGCATTATTGCGACGATGAGCCATAAGTGTCCGCATCTCTTTTAAACACCACTTATGCGACCATCTTGTCCCAAACTCTATCTCAAGTGAACTAAATACATACTTTTTATCCCTCTCATCATGCTCACTACAAAAATAATACTCATCATGCCCTCCTTTGATCGCTGGGTAAGCATCTAGATCATATAATCTAGCTCATCATCAGCCATCCTTGAGTACTCATGCATGATGATCCCTAGAGTATCATGCGGAAGTCTTGCTCTCATAAGACTTTTTATGAGAGTGTGAGTTTCACCTTTCTCTCTCTACGATGATCCATAATACCTGTACATATAAAACTAAATGGGTTAGAAATCAATATATAGACGTGTACATATGTATGTGTGTATATGTGTATGTAGGTGTATATGTGAGTGTGTGTATGCATGTAAGCATGTATGCATGCATATGCATGTGCATTATGTATGCAAATGTATGCATGTGTGTGTGTATGCATGTGTGTGTGTATGCATGTAAGTATGTAGGCATGCATACACATATGCATTATGTATGCATATGTATGCATGCATGTGTATGTGTGTGTATGTGTCTCTATGTGTGTGTATGCATATATATATGTGTGTATGTCTCTATGTGTCTCTCTATGCATATATGTGTGTGTCTGTGTCCATGTGTGTGTATGTGTGTGTGTCTTTGTGTGTGTGTGTCTATGTGTGTTTGTGTGTATATACGTGTGCATCTGTATATATGTGTCAATGTATGTGTATGTATGTGTGTAAATGTGTTTGGATGTGTGTACATGTCTATGTAAGTGTGTATGTGTGTGTGTCTATGTGTGTATATATGTGTGTATCTGTATATATATGTCTATATGCATGTGTATGTGTGTGTGTAAATGTGTATGGATGTGTGTATGTGTGTGTGTAAGTCTGTATGTGTCTATGTGTGTATGTGCTTGTTTATATATGTGTATGTGTATCTCTCTGTGTGTGTGTATCTGTGTGTGTGTAAGTTTGTATGTCTGTATGTGTGTGTGTGTATGTGTGTAAGTATGTGCGCATGTCTATGTGTGTATGTCTGTGTTTATGCATGTGTAAGTGTGTCTGTGTATGTGTGTGTGTGTAAATGTGTGTGTATATGTGTATGTATGTGTATATGTGTGTATGTGTCCATGTGTGTGTATGTATCTATGTGTGTGTTTGTGTCTATGTGTGTATGTGTATGCATGTAAGCATATATCTATGCATATGCATGTGCATTATGTATGCATATGTATGCATATGTGTGTGTATGTGTGTGTATATGTGTGTATGTATGTGTATGCATGTAAGTATGTATGTATGCATATGCATATGCATTATGTATGCATATGTATGCATGTATGTGTATGTGTGTGTATGTCTCTTTACATGTGTGTGTATGCATATATGTGTGTATGTGTGTGTGTCTCTCTCTATGTGTGTGTGTGTGTATGTATATGTATGTGTGTGTATGCATGTAAGCATGCATGTATGCATATGCATTCGCATTATGTATGCATGTGTGTGTATGTGTGTGTATGTCTCTCCACATGTGTATGTGTGTATGCATATGTATGCATGTGTGTGTATGTGTGTGTATGCATGTAATTATGTATGTATGCATATGCATATGCATTATGTGTGTATGTGTCTATGCGTGTATGTGTGTGTGTGTCTATGTGTGTGTGTGTCTATGTGTGTATGTGTGTGTATGCATGGGTATGTGTGTGTAAATCTGTGTGTGTATGTGTGTGTATGTGTCTATGTGCGTGTATGTGTCTATGTGTGTATGTGTATGCATGTATCTATGCATATGCATGTGCATTATGTATGCATATGTGTGTGTGTATGTGTTTGTGTATGTGTCAATGTGTGTGTATGTGTCTATGTGTGTGTATATGTATGCATGTATCTATGCATATGCATGTGCATTATGTATGCATATGTGTGTGTGTATGTGTGTGTATGCATGTAAGTATGTATGTATGCATATGCATATGCATTATGTATGCATGTATGTGTATGTGTGTGTATGTCTCTCTATGTGTGTCTATGTGTGTGTATGTGTGTGTGCATGTCTATGTGTGTATGTGTATGTGTGTATGCGTGTGTATGTGTGTGCATGTAAGCATGTATGTATGCATATGCATGTGCATTATGTATGCATATGCATGTATGTGTGTGTATGTGTGTGTATCTATATATATGTGTCTGTATGCATGTGTGTGTGTGTAAATGTGTGTGGATGTGTGTGTGCATGTGTAAGTGTGTGTGTCTATATGTGTGTGTGTATATGTGAGTGTGTATATGTGAGTGTATGTGTATGTGCGTGTCTATGTGTGTATGTGTGTGTGTCTATCTGTGTATATACATGTGTATCTATATATATGTGTCTATATACATGTGTATGTGTGTGTGTAAATGTGTCTGGATGTGTGTGTGTGTAAGTGTGTATGTGCCTATGAGTGTGTATGTGTTTATGTGTGTGTATGTGTCTATGTGTGTGTATGTGTCTATGTGTGTATGTGTATGCATGTATGTATGCATATGCATGTGCATTATGTATGCATATGTGTGTGTATGTGTGTATATGCATTTAAGTATGTATGTATGCATATGCATATGCATTATGTGTGTGTGTATGTGTGTGTGTGTTTCTATGTGTGTATGTGTGTGTATGCATGTGTATGTGTGTAAATCTGTGTGCGTATGTGTGTGTATGTGTGTGTGTCTATGTGTGTGTATGTGTCTATGTGTGTGTATGTGTATGCATGTATCTATGCATATGCATGTGCATTATGTATGCATATGTGTGTGTATGCATGTAAGTATGTACGTATGCATATGCATATGCATTATATATGCTTATGTATGCATATGTATGCATGTATGTGTATGTGTGTGTTGTCTCTCTATGCATGTGTGTATGCACATATGTGTGTGTATGTGTGTATGTGTGTGTGTCTATATGTGTATGTGTATGTGTGTATGTCTGTGTATGCATGTAAGCATGTATGTATGCATATGCATGTGCATTATGTATGCATATGTATGCATGTGTGTGTATGTGTGTGTATGCATGTAAGTATGTATGTATGCATATGTACGCATGTATGTGTATGTCTCTCTACGTGGGTGTGTATGCATATATATATGTGTGTATCCGTATGTGTGTATGCGTGTGTATGCATGTAAGCATGTATGTATGCATATGTATAATTGTATGTGTATGTCTCTTTACATGTGTGTGTATGCATATATATATGTGTGTATGTGTATGTGTGTATGCGTGTGTATGAATTTAAGCATGTATGTATGCATATGCATGTGCATTATGTAAGCATATGTGTGTATGTTTGTGTATGCATGTAAGTATGTATGTATGCATATGCATATGCATTACATATGCATATGTATGCATGTATGTGTATGTGTGTGTGTATGTCTCTCTACGTGTGTGTGTATGCATATATGTGTGTGTATGTGTCTATATGTGTGTGTATGTGTGTGTGTGTCTATGTGTGTGTGTATGTGTGTGTCTATGTGTGTATATACGTGTGTATCTATATATAGGTGTTTGTATGCATGTGTATGTGTGTGTGTAAATGTGTGTGGATGTGTGTGTGTAAGTGTGTATCTGTCTATGTGTGTGTGTATATATGTGTGTGTATGTGTATATGTGTGTGTCTATGTGTGTGTGTGTGTGTGTCTATGTGTGCATGCATGTGTCTATGTGTGTATATGTGTGTGTGTATGCATGTGTATGTGTGTATGTAAATGTGTCTATGTGTGTATATATGTGTGTGTATGCATGTGTATGTGTGTATGTAAATTAGTGTGTATATGTGTGTGTGTATGTGTGTTTCTATGTGTATGTGTGTGTGTCTATGCGTATGTGTGTGTGTCTATGTGTGTATATGTGTGTGTGTATGCATATGTATGTGTGTGCATGTGTGTGTGTGTGCATGTGTGTGTGTGCATACCTGGCTTCACGAAGGTCTTGTTGATCTCTCTCTTTCTCTCTCTCTCTGTGTGTGTGTGTCGCGCATCCAAATCCCAACACAAATGTGCTAGGAGAAATTGATTTTTTTTTTAACATTCCAAAGCATCGCTTATGCGATGCTCTGGAACGTAGGATGTCAGTTATGCTACGCTCAAGCATTGCAGGTAGTTTGCCAACATCGTTAAAAGCGTTGCTAACTAGTGATGCTATTTGCGATGCATAGTTTTAGCATCGCATAAGCGACGCTAACATCGCTTATGCGATGACATGTCTTAAAAAAAACAGGGCCGTCGCTTATGTGATGCTAGCGTCGCATAAGCGACGGTTTCCTATTTGTTTTCAATTCGGGGGTGTCGCTACGCCCCCTATTTCTAGTAGTGATTTAAATGGTGATAAAGACAACTCTAGATGGGAGATTACAAGGTGAAGGTATTTTGGCTTGATGCAATGTCTTGACTAGTGAAATGGTCATTTATAAATAGATTAATGGATTTCCCTCTAGCGATTAGACATGGGTTGTTGTATGTAAGTGGTAAGTGTTGTGGGTTGTCAATTACCCATCATATTTTGTAGGAAAAATATACACCAATAGTACTAGTTAATCTTGTTAATTCTTGATTCCCTTGATGAACTCTTCAATCTTCTTCAAAACAGAATGCTTCTTAATTTCTAGTTGATTCTAAAGATTTTCGATTTGAGTGTGATGCTTGGTCTTATATTGGCAAGCCAATATGTTCTAAGTTGTGTGTGCTTTATGTTGTACTATAGTAAGCATGAAATCACTTACACTAGTAACGATTTCACATAAAGCATTTTCATTTAACCTCTTTCAAGGTCAAAGAAGATTTGGGTTCGAATGATTTTTTACTCATGGATTTTTTGGATCTTCCATTGGAATAGGCTTTCGTTCAAGTCCAATCGGTACCATGATGTTATCCAGTAACTCATAAGAGTCCAAAATGATTGAAGTTTTGAAATTCCAAATATTGTGATTTGTAACTAGACTCCCTTTGATTAAGGTGGGTGAACAATTACAACTTGGTGCAATAGAAATTGTAGCGCCAAAAATAGGAACATTGAAGTCATTATCGAGTTCCCGGACTAGAGCACTTGCTAAATAGGAAGCTCTTCAAAGTCAGAAAATGTCAATGCCTTGATGCCATGTAAAAAGACCATAACAAAAGTGAGATGCATGCAATAGAAGAGAGGAGAACAAATATAGAAAATTTTCATTTTTCTTTCCTCTATAACAAATATAATGATGATAGGATTTCCCACTATTGTGCTCTCAAGGTAGTGTTTATGTATTTCTGTAGTGATGTGTACGAACACACTTAGGATTGTCAGGGAACTATTTCCCTTTTAAGAGTTCTTTTTTTTCCGGGGCTTGTATATATGCTTATAACCCCAACATGTCACCTACCGTTGTAAATTCACTTCGTAATACATTTCATATTGTGTTGTGCTCCAAGCTTCTTCTCTTCCCTTGTGTTGTTTGTGTGTTTCCACATACCTCAAACTCTAACAATTGGTATGAGAGCACGTTTCCACTTGCTCAAATTCACATGAAAATTGGTGAGCATACTCGGGGCAATTAGAAGTTCAAAGAACTTTAGTGTGTGGCAGCTCATTACAACCTCTAAATGCACTATTGCAACAATTTTACATGCAATTTTTCTTCCTTTTGTGCCAAATGTATATATGGTTTTCAATTTGCTAGTGCAAGCACCTTGATAGGTCTACTAGATATTGATAGGGTATTTACATGCAACTTTTTTAGATACAATCAATTTTTTGCATTAGTATTTAGTCACTGGCCATGGCTGAAAGCAATGATGTATTCCGTATGTTGTGGCACTATTGCCTTGGAAGCATCTTATCAATCATTACACTTGGAGGATTGCATCGTGAAAGGTAGGTGCTCTTAGAGCTTTTCTTCTTGTTAGGGAGCTCATTTGCATCATTTTTGGTTTATTTCCATTAGATTTAGCAGGGAGGGAGGTAGAAATATAATTTTTTTATTTTTTTAGGATTATAATTTTTAGGCAAAATGAAATTCTTATCAAACCTACAAAAATTCCATTCTCTTCTTCATAGAAGTAGAAGTTTAGGCATATTTAGGGAAGCTTGTGGAGCATATCTATATTTCTCCTTTAAAAAAATAAAAAAAGGAAGTGACTTTAATTCAAAATCCAAAGCCATCTACCTAGAGTATATTCTGAGAGGGAAGTTGTTTGCGTAGAATATGTGAGAGAAAGAGTGCTTAGAGCCATCAATGTCTTACGTAAGCTTGAGGGGCACTGTGAAAGCACAAGGAAGTGGTTGCATTGAGCTAGGAACAAGTTCACCATGGCCTAAGCTAGGAACATCACTCTCTACTTTTAAACTCATTTTGACACAAGGTAAGGAATTGAGCAAGGACATATGCTAAGGATAGTTCAGCAAGGTCAAGGATACTTTGGGGCCAAAAGGGTTTCATTAAAAACCTAAAACATCCAATGAAATCCCTAAAATTTTCCTATTGAAGTCCTAGAGAACCAATCTCACTGTTTTTATCTCTAGAAGCTTGATTTGATATAAAATTTCTCAAAAATCCATTTTTTGAGATCTGGATCTCATTAGAAAGCGTGTTTAAGATCTCACATTATTTATATTTTTAGACATGGGTTTCTAAATTTGACCTTGGGTGGAGTGTGGAGCATTAGGATCTCTCATAATAAACTTTGGCCAACAAGGGGGCACAAACTATTTCCCTCTAGAAATTGAGAAATCTTTAGAGGGACCTTGACATCCTTTTTATCTTTATGGTGATAATTCTATGCCATCTAGAGCTCTAAACCAGCAATACTCAAATGAGGCTATCACAAATTCCAACAAGATAACTCCCTAATGGAAATATACTTTGCCCCACAATCAAGTGAAACATTTTGGTGTTTCCCACACCCCAATGGCATAGAGTAAGAGTTTGATCGTGCACATGTTCATGAGATGAAAAATCCCACTTTTGGTGAGACAACGTACATAGATGTGGAGGGATGGAAGTATTTTACCCTCTCCACTCCCTACCATCATATGTACTATTTTCAAGGGCAAACACTTATTAAAACAAAGTGTTATACATGCTCATAACTTGGCACCAAATTCGTAGAACCCATTGAATCAATCAGCAATGCATGATCAAAGCCTAGGCCAAAAATGAAAAAATCAGACCTAGGGATACCTCTCCAACCTATTAAAGTGGTGAAAATTGTGTGGAATGTTTTTTATGGAAGTAGAAAACCTAGATCCCACGAGGGTAAGTTTTAACAACTAATAAGGGTAAAAAAGATGGAGGAATTCTTCACCTAGTATAGCACATTTGGGCTCATTGTGAAAGGGCGCACCATGGCATGGTTTTAAATGCTCAACTCTGAGGAATTTAGTAACATTGATGAACTCTTGTGATCATTCATTAGTGACTTTGTGTGCTTCTAGGGTTAGAAATAAAACTCTCAAAGAGCTTTTGCACTTCAAGCAAATCCCTAGTGAGTTAGTGAGGGAAGCAATGAGAAGATTTATGCATGACATGGAATAATGTCTTGTGCTCCCTTTAGAT
>CM035416.1:40912569-40955069 GCA_020310875.1 Ceratopteris richardii | reverse complement strand
ATTAAAAGAATATCCACAAGTGGGTCCTTAAAGTTAGCAATGTTGGAATGGAATGAATTGTCAAATTACATCAGTGGATGTGGAGTGAAGAACTATCTTCAACCATAGAAGAGAAGTAGGTGGAAATGGGAGTAGACGATGAAATATAAAAAACAAATTAATGAATTGTAAGAGAAATTAGTATAAACCAACGCCACAAGCAAAGAAGCAATGTAGAATTGGGCCAAGTAGAGAAGAAAAGTTATTCTTTTGAGAGTAATTGAATAATGGAATAGCAAAGCTATAACAACTTTGGGAAAGGGTTGTCAAACTCATGAACACTTTTAGAGTCTCTAGGAATGCAACCGCTAGACTAACAAGACTATCCTCTTGGGCAAACCCTTTGCCATAGAATCATGGTTTCTAGGATTTATTAAGCATGGCAGATGATCGACCTACCTTTCTAAAGATTTGGGATCTTACAAATATAGATATAGAGTGGTGATTTCCTAGGAAATCCTTGTTTTTGAACTAGAACATATCAATCACATGAAAAATGATAAAATAAACTTATTATGTTGAAACAATTACTTCAATACTTGGAGATATCCATGCCAGAAGAGACGTGCAACAACCCTTGGGCTTCAAGCAAACTCGTATACCCTAGCATTGTTTGTGAGGATAAGGTCTATGAGGGGGGAGATTTTGCACACAAAGTGGGAAGAGGAAGAAGATATTTGAGAATTTGTGAAGCAACGGATGCCCCTTCATCAAGCCCAAATATTTCCTTTCTTTTATTTGTCATTTTTTAATGTATTTAGAGAAATGCAATGCCACGTCTATTCCCTTTGGAAGAGACCATGTATATAATCCTTGTCAATTATTGACTCAAGAAAGAATCCAAAAGAGGAGCTTTTCTAATATAGTTATCTTTACAGTTTACCCACATTTAAAGTGGTACAAGAGAGGAGAACTCATTTCTCTCATTTTCTACGACTTTTTGGAGTGAATTCAATAGAGATCTCTTCTTGCAAATTCATGTTTGAGTTTTTCTTACACTTTCATGAGCGTTTTTATGACATTGGCATGCTTGTGACATAATTTTGATTGTTTCCCAAACCTATCTAGCCATTTAGCACTTCTTTACATCATTGTACTCACTATTTTCACTTGATTGAACATCATTTTTACATGGAATTTTATTGCGTCCTATTGGTAGTTTGTTTTGAAGTACTTGCACCTCAAATTTATGTAGTACTTATCAGCACTCTTTGGTTTTGTTTTTGTTGGTTCAACTATTTTACATAGATTGGTGGTATATGTCATGACTTTGAAGTCTTACACCCATTCGGTGGTGTTTTGATGACTTCCTACCAACTCTCCATCTCCCCTCCGAAGTTCTCCAAGGTCATGTACCCTGTATTTTATATCCAGTAGGTATCCCAATTATCGACCTCTCTGAAACGTGAACCTAGTACAAGGACTCGATTGGGCGGAGGCAAGAGAGTGTGTTGATCTGGTTCATGCTGCTGTCATTGCATTGCCCCTCCATACTAAAGCTGTTGAGCAAGTCTTTGCTGACACACACCACGACTCCACCCTTTGTAACCTGTCAATTGACAAGCACGCTCTGCCCACCTCAACTAAGCTTTACCCACCTCCGATGCTACATCTCCGCACAGCCACAAGAACATCGCTACGCAACTAGCTTTCTGGCCCAATACATAAATGCGCGGAATGTACGTGCAACACAAAGGATCACATAATTGGTCAACTTCCATCATTTGTTCCACAACCGAGAGAGTATGGAGCAAGACGTGAATGCCAAAGCAAGATGGTGAAAACACTCCATCGGATTGCTCTCTAGAGAGAGAGCACGAGAGAGAAGAGAGTTCAAACTCTCTAACCTCAGTTAATAGCAGCAACCCCTGAGTACCCTCTTGAAGAGAACGAGAGACAGATAAAGCTCTCTCAGGTGAAGCATACCTTCGAAAGTAGAGTGATCTTGCTTGCGCACACAGCAAGAAGTCCTGCTCACTAATCTACAACTTCTATGCCAGAGAATGCGAGAACAAGAGAAAAGAAGTGCCATCTACAACTTTGAAAGGCAAGAAATAGAAGACGATCGCTTCTATCATCTGTGTGACTCTTGTCAGAGCAAGGTCATTTGCAGGCGAACAACAACAATGTGAAGCTTGGCAAACGTTCACACGACAACCAAAGGTCTTGTGCATGGCTCGACGCAACATCACATGTCAAGTGGCGGCGCGCTTTCAAAGAGGAAGGAGCATGCATGCTACTTGAGTTGCCTGCAAGGAGACGAACGAGCCTCGCAGTGCACAGTCTCTCTAACAGAAGAGCATTCTGCCAAAAATGAGAGAGAGAGAGAGAGAGAGAGAGAGAGAGAGAGAGAGAGAGAGAGAGAGAGAGAGAGAGAGAGAGAGAGAGAGAGAGAGAGAGAGAGAGAGACTGTTCTAGTTTATAGTGCTCATTGCTCAAGTATTGACCATTGACTGTTCTAGTTTATAGTGCTCATTGCTCAAGTATTTTCTAGCCATCACAAAGCATTCAACTTCTTCATGACTTCAGGTTTTCAAAGTGTGCCACCCATTTTGCTGAATTCACATGGGCATACCTCTTGCGAAATATCACTTATTTACTAAGAATATTGCTATCATATTATTTTGAAACCATTCTAATCAAGGCTTAAAATTGACAAGCACATCTAAGATTTCTTATGATAACATTTTTGTGGCTTCTCTTTCATATGGAAATTTTTTGTAGTATTTGCACTCGTCAAAAGACGCACCATTTTTGGAAATGACAGTCAACTCAAAATGAGCTCTAATTCATATTGTCACTCTAGCATAATAGTGAGTACCAATGTGAGGAGATCCAACTCATATTGTCAATCTGCAAAGACATGAGGGTGATATAACAACCATGAGCAAGTGAATACACAAGTGCATGTCTGAGAAGCACACTAACATGCACACATCTACACACATATGCACATACAAGCGTAGAACAAAGAGAGGGAACAATGGAATCTTTGATTATCCAAAATAAGTTTACAATTATCTAGAATTGCTTCATTCTCCAACAAGCTCTCTCACAAATGAGCCTTCTAGCTGTTTTTATAGTTTTTTGACTAGATTTGGCCTTGTTCAGACTAAGTGTTCGGCATAGTAAAAAAATTAGGTTCTCTAGCTCATTTGGGGGCTCAAATGGACTCTGAAAATTATGAAATTTGATACGTAGGCAGATCTAGTAATGATCCTCAAGCTTGAGGACTCCACATCTTGAACAAAATGAAGTCTATTCTATCAAAAATGGGATTTACAATGGAATGTAGTGATGACAATCACTGTTTCTTATATGTTTAGTTTGGAAAAAAGAATACTTGGCCTACTCGTCAGATCTGTGTTGACTTCCCTAGTTTCTTGGTCCTCCTTGGCCTTCTCTCTGTCCTTGCTTCTTTGACTTCCTTGTCTCATGCTATCTTGACACATAAGTCCTCTTGGGCCGATAACACCCTCCTCTCTCATGTCTATCATCCCTGATAGATCCTTGTTGTGGAGGGCGTGTTGTATAGAATTGTATAATCTAAGCAACCACTTCATGTCCTTTCAATCTAAGATCAGGAGCTAAATCTATCATTAATCTATCCCAATCTATTAGGTATGGAACCTCTGGATGTGGCATACACAATTGTTTGGCACGAAGATCTTGTTCCACTATGAAGAATGCGTTGGTCATATGAGGAAGATATCAGAATGATATTCTTACAATCTCGTGGAAAACATCTCTTTGAACATCTGCTTGTAGCAGGCAAGCGTGTATTTGATTAACACATGCCAAGCATAGATATTGTTGAGTGAAGGTGTTTGCTCATGTCATAGACCAAGTCAAAGTTTCCTTCATTAGAATCGAAAGCTGAAATGTATGGAGCTTTGACATTTCTAAATGTCTTAAAGACCATTCTCATGGGTTCGAATATTTTCATATACATCTTGGCTATGATTTCAAGCACATTCTTCGGCCTGGGGTCCAATGTCATATGGTAGACATCATGTATGCTACATTAGGGGGCCCTCATGGTGGAGAAAAGTATGGATATAATATAGTTTCTCCAATTAGAATATCAAGGGCCATATTTTGAACTTTGATAGCAAACTTTGGCCATGGGCAGTGCTGAGGTATTGGATCATAAAAAGGGTTCTATTTGATATATAATGGAGCATTGGACCAGGTCCACATCATCTCAAGGTAGGTCTCTAGCAAACATGTGCACCAATTAGGTTGAAAGATTGTCCCTTTCTTGGCCCGCTCTAGGAGATCTGTGGGTTGGAGTTGTGTGGTGAATGTGGGTTCTTTTCCTATCATCCTCTTGACTTTTGCATTGTAGTCGGCTAGAAACATGAAGTAAGGCACGTATTGCATTTTTGAAGCGGTAATTAGTCATCTATGGAATATGTTTTGAAAATGTTTGGATTTAAGCATTTGAACATAGTACTGCATTTGTATCATTACTCGATCATTATGAGTGCACTGAATTCTTTGATAGTTTTAGCCACTGAGGGATGGTTGCTTCATTTGTTTCCTGTCCTTCCTCTGTGACTCAACCATTGGGTACTAGTTGTGGCTCATAAGCATCTTCAAACATTTCTTCCTTGTTTCTTTGAAGCTTGGCACTTCTCTTCATCTATCCATGCAACATGACTTCCATATTCTTGATGGCTTCCTGATCCAGTTTTTGCAACTTGGATTCCATTTGATGGCGTGCTTGTTGGAGTGTCATACAATCCTTATAAGGTCACATTTTTCTCTTCTAATGCTACCACTCCTTCTTGAAGTCGAAGAGATTTGATTTTAGTGCTTTGTTTCACTCTTCAAGTAGGTGATACTCCTGCTGTAGTTGATTGGCACACTGAACCATGGTGTTTAATGCATTATTTACATTAGTAGATGCAATAGTTATAGTTGAGAATGAATGGGGTTGGGAAATGGGAAAGGCAGTAGTGAATGAAGTGCATGATGATGTTGTGGGTGCTGGTGATGTTTGTGGATGGGAAAGGGGAGATTGTGGAACTATGGGGGTGGTGTTGTGGGTGGAGAGATATCCATGAGATCACTGATAAGTGCATGTGTCCTCTCTACCATAAAGACACAAATGATAGGTGCAGTGCTCATGGTGTTAGTGAATAGTAAAGATGTTGTATGTGGTTAAGGAATAGATAAAGAAGAACGTGCTCGGGCTCAAAGCATGACTTCCATGAAGGTCGCCCAAAATGGTGGTAAGGTGTTTGTAGGAACATAAGGTTGATTCATGGATGAAAACGTGGAGGAATACGTAGGAATGGTAAGATGGATATGGGTGGTTTGGAATGCTGGGATGCCTAGAATGCTTTCAATTGGAAGTGGGTTTCCCACAACTAGGTGTTTGAATGGGTGGCATAGGGCACGTTCACGTGAATCTCAGGGGGGTGTATAATGGGCTGGTAATGGAAGAGAACAATTCTGCATGAGACAAAGGGCACCAAAACTGAAGGAAGATGTTTACGTTGTGGATTTGTTGGTAGTTACTACTACTTTGGTATGAGGTGGGGAATGGGGTGGAGTAAGAAAAATCGATTCTTGGGCTTGAGTGGTTTCCATGAATGTGGTAATAATTTGTACTTTTTGGGTTTTGGGCGGGGTTGGAGGGTGTGGAGGAAAGATAGCTCATCTCTGAACAAAGGTTTCTGCAATAAGATCAATCATTACTGTCGATTTTTTTTCTTGAAGGGTGACTGCTTCCCTTTGTGAGATAGGAATCTGAATATTTTTGCCTAGTCGTGGTCTAGTGTCGATATGCCACTGGACATATTGAGGTCGTGGTTGCTACATCATGGTGTGGATGGCTTCCATGACTCCACACATCTCTGACATGAGTTAGAGGGTCCTAATGAAATTTGGGTCCACACCTTCTTTGCCCACAATCTGATTAACTAGTAATGGTTAGTGTGAAATGAAAGTATGTCTCATTGTTGTACATATGAGATTGTGTCATATAATCTTTGAAGTTGCATTGTGAACGTAGGGGGACTGTCAGCTTCTTCATCTTCTTGCTCCGCTTTGTCCTCTTCATCATCTTGGTCATGTTCTGCTATTGCTCGTAATGCCACTCCTCTTCCTATTGGTGTTGTTGATGGTCACCTGGTACCTCTTCTTCTTCTTTAGAACCTACCTTTATGTATTTGAGGAGTTGTTCAAAATGGACATTTCCTAATTCTTCTTGACCAATTCCTCCATGAAATTCTAAATCGGATGGTACACATGGGACTATGATTTGAGTACCATCGATGCTTCTCCTTGTAATCTCAGCATGAATGGACATACTACCATTTCTGGTGCTGAAGCGATATTGGGAGTCAATGCCCCTCATGGTTGGACACATAAAATTGACCCTCTCATTCTTTTGGATGGAGGTATGGAGGCCTTTCTACCTTTGAATTATTGAACTTTGTTCCATGATGGGGATCTCTGGATAGGGATGTCTTAAGCCAAGCACCTTTAAATAATACGCGTGATGGCACAACACCCATGCAAGATGGTGTTGCAAGAACATCTCTTGTTAGCTATGTGAATCTGATCAATGATCCAATGTGGCAAATTGATGTTCAAATTTTGAGTATCTGCCAAGTATAAGATAAAGCATACTTTTGTGTGGGCTTGTGTGAGCCTGTGTTGCCCTGAAAAGGTGAAATGCTCCATACAAATTCTAAGGTGGACAACTATATTAGGGGTCATGGCTACCAAATGTTTCAATTTGGTTAGATTTCTATTCTTCATGCTATTTGGTACTAAGATCCCTTTCTCTATTGGTATATGCATACCGTGCATATCCAAAGCTTTTTGTACTAAGTTATTGATGATTCTAAAATTCTTCAATTCATTTCAATGTGTTAGGGATGGAAGGATTAAGATACTAGACACCCTTAGATCCTTGTTAGGCTATACTGTGTTAATAAGATAATAGTAGTGCATGAAGTTTGGTTTATGTAACCGTGCAATAAAGTATGTAGCTAAGTCTGTCTTGCATCATATGGCCTGAAGTTCTTCAACATTCTGTAATCTCTCAAAATCACACATAAAGGACTAATACTTGCCCCATACATTATTAAATTAGCATTCTACTTCCTAGATATATGTTGCGACTTCTAGGGGTCTTGCTATCGCATTGAACCAATGAGAGTGGGGATTGACTTTTGTTGTATGCCCTATAGCAGGATCCCAAATTGGTATTACCTATAGGTGCACTAGAGCCTTTGATCGCTCATTCGGTACTTCCAAAGTAGGAAAATCATTGATGTCTATCATTTGCTAGCTAGTTCCTACCTGAGAGCTAGTGCTTGCATCTTTGGCCATGATGACAACAGTAATCAATGTTCGTGAATCTGCTAGAAAAAGGGGATCACATTAGTATTGCATAAAAAACTAGATGAGGCCTAGTTCCTTTTACAATACCAACATAACATCCTTGATCTTTATTAAGTTAGTGGGTGAGTTATGTAATGTGAATATAGGTGGAAGTTAGTAAGGTTAGAAGATGATCCTAGATGCATACTTGGGATATGCAATATGCTTCGAATGCATCTACTATTATGCAAGGGTATTCACATAGTGGGGCCAGTAGGTTTGTTACATGATTTGACTCTCCATACTTCCCTTGAGGGATTACAAATTTTGCATGCAGTCACATTTAAGGATTTGAAAGATAACTTTACCTAGATCTAGGACTTTTTGGGTACCCATTTCCAAGTAATGCTAGGTTTGATTGCACTTGAATATGTGCCTACAATAGCTTATTGGTTTTAATTGGGTTGTGTTTCGGTGAGAGTGGATTCAACCCTAAAAGATTATGTGTGGCTATCTGAGCTTGCAATCTAGTCTTAGGCACCTACATCTATCTAGGATTGTGGACAACATTCATTGATCACTTAGGTATCTAAATGGAGAATACGGGTTGAGAAGAACACTTTGGAGGTGTATGCCTTGGTTGCTTTGATTTTGACATTAGCTTCATAGGTTTTGGTGGTTCCAGCAAGGGAGCAGGTGGATGCTCACTCTTACATCTCCAAATCTACTTCACACCATGAATTGCCTCATTTCAAGTTGTCTTCTGTTTGGCTGCCCCTAAGTCAATTAAAGCTTTGATTGTCTTTCCTTGCCCTACTTCTATGGTTATGAAAGGGCATCTATTCATTATACAATGAGAGGGATCACCCTTTGTCTAGCACATAGCCATATGATACCTTGGTGCCTCATAATTAACTTTCCTAGGATGATCTATACCATGTCTTCTCAACTTCATGCAACTAATACATTCTACGGCTCTACCTGTGATTCTTCATGGATTCATTTTTCTTCATCCTTATGTTTCTTGCTTGTGCTGAGTGGACTTAACATCTCTTCCACCAAAGGTTCTTGATATAGTTTCACTCTACAACTACTAAATTAACTTGGCAATATCTCACCATCTAAGGTAGCTAACATGACAATTCCACTTGTTGATATCCTATTGATGATCATAGGTCCCTAGCCACACTTCTCCAACTTCCAAGCATTTTGCTTCATGTATACACTAAGACTAAGTCTCCAATATTCAGGCCCTTATCTTTCACATTTGCATCGAACTATACCTTTTGCCTCTTCTTTGCAGCATATATTCTTGAAGGTGCTCTCAATCTAGTTTCTCCCAATCGTTCTAAATTGAAGATCCTAGATGATAGCTCATGGCCCGTCCACTAATGCTCTTATGCCACTTTTTGTGTGGGTATCAAAAAATGTTAATGGTAGAACAACATTATGGATGAATACCATTTGAAAGGGGGTGGCATTGAGTATCATTTTATGGGCCACTCTATATGCCCAAACAACATGATGGAGCTATTTGTCCAAATCAGAGCCTTTATTATTAATGAGCTCAGTAAAAAATGGTGCATAGGATCTTGTTCGTGATCTCTGCTTTTCTGTTGGCTTGTGGGTGGTATGGGGCAGATTCCTTGTGAATAACCATGAATTCTTGTAGCAAGTATCCAATGACCTTTTTCAAGAATTAGGTACCGTGATCACTCACCAACTCTATTGGTAATCCATATCTCATAAATATGTTTTTAAATAGAAACTTTGCTATCATTTGTGCATCCTTCTTCTTGGTTGCCTTTATTTCCACCCATTTGGTTAGATAATCTGTTGCGACAATGATATACTTAGCATGTGAAATCTTGGCTGGGGGATTAATACAATCAACAAGTCTATTCTCATTTAGAGAATGCACATCCTCCCGTCATGGGTCTGAGTGGAATCTCATCCTTGTATATTGGATAATGTGTTCTCTAACATACATCGCACCGTGCCACATAGATATGAGCATCCATATGAAGGGTAGGCCACCAAAGACTTGAGAACAAAATCGGGTCCAAATTGTCCTCTTGCCACACCTTGGTGTGGAGTTTCTAAGATCCTAAGATACACAAAGTATTAGGTATCCATTTGGTCCTCGCCTATATAGATTATCTACAATGAGTGTGTAGTCTTGAGCCTCCTAACTCTAGATTCGTTCTTGCTAACATCATCTCTCGAGGGAATGTTCTCATCCTCAGGAAGTCAACTAATGGCCTTCTCCAATCCGGCATTAAAGATAGTTTATAGAAAGTAGCATGCTCCAATAGAGGTGTACTAACACATAGTGGACAATCCTTACACCACCTTTAGATGTCTACTTACATGGTCGACCAATACACACCTAATCTCTTTCGAGTCTGTACGGTTTGGTGTTTTGAATGGTGTTGCTCCAACACACCTACATGTGCTAATTGGAACCATTTAACATATTGTTATTTATCCAGACAACAAGTTAAGATTCCTTGATCAGTATGCTTGTACATGCTTCTTGCCAGTATATGAAATTTTGGAGATTTTAGAATCTCTTTGTCCCTCGTCCTTTCTATGGAGCTTTTGGATCCAAAAGTGAGAATAGGCAAACAAATGAACATGGAATGGCTTACTCCAATTTGGTGTTGTTAGGATTCGTGCTAAACGAAATCATCATTTAAGCTCATTAAAAGAGTTATCGCACTTCATTCCACTCAAAATTGGTCAGAAGGTTGTACATAGGCTTTGCAATTATCGCATACATGTTGATAAAACATTGGTAATATCAAGAGTGTCCCATGAAAACTTGTACTTCCTTGACATTCTTTGTTCTAGGCAGCTTTGCGATGGCTCTAACCTTATCTTTGTTAGTTGAAATCCCATTCTTTGACACTATGTGGCCTAACATTTTGCCTTGCCTGACCATGAAAATGTCAAGATATCAACCTCAACATGTGATGATCCAGGATGACACATATCACTTTTTCATTTCTCTAACATGTATAGTGGTCACATCGATATATGCTAGGGATACTTCATAGAGCTTTACTAGATTTATCTTCTGAGAGTGATGGCACACTTGTTCTCTTGCCAACTCACTCATTTGTAAACATTAGGATTTTCCCTTTTGTAGTGTTCTTTATATATTTGAATTTTTGTATTGTTGTTTTTAGGTCATTCTTGTACATTCCTTTTATGTAATAGAAGAAGAAGAAGAATGAAGAAGATCATTCTTCCTTGCCTCAATTTGTGTATGTGCTCCTCTTTGAGACTGTGTGAGATCTCTTACTTATCTCCTTCCTTGTGACATGGTATTAGAGCCAGTGTGGCTGTAGAGAGCTCGTTGAGAAGTCTAATGGTGAAGAGTACGCGAGAAGGTGTCGAGATAGAAAAACCAGGTCAATTCCTAGGTTGCATTATTCGTTATTCGACAATTCGTTTATTCATGAATAATAATGGAATTTTACGATAATCCCCCATTATTCATCTGAATTATTTGGTGCCACATCAGCTTATTCGGACATGAGCAAATACTTTTTGCATGGTAATTTGACAATTTTGGATCGAACGCACTTTCGATCGAAAAAGTTTTTGATCGAAAATTTTATAGGTTGAAATTTCTTCAATCGAATATGTTTTCAATCGAAAAAAATTCGGTCAAATAATTTCTTATAAAAGAATACAACTACACTCATTTTTCATAAGAGATAATTTGTTTTTTACGAACTTACAATGTTGTAGAAAGAACAAGGTATAAACTCTTTCTATAAATATTAAGTACTTTAGTACAAAAATCATAAAGAAAAATATTTTTGTTTGCGAATTAAAAACTATTGTGATTGTTTGACTCAACATTGATTCTTACTTCACAATAGTATGTGTATGTGTGTGTATGATTGTGAATAAACATGTATTGTGATTGTTTGAATCAATATGGATTCTTACTTCACACTAGTATATGTATGTGTATTTGAGTGTATAATTGTGAATGAAATCTACTATAATTGTTTGATTCAACACCGATTCTTACTTCACAATAGTATATGTATGTGTGTGTATGATTGTGAATAAAAATGTATTGTGATTGTTTGAATCAATATTGATTCTTATTTCACAATAGTATGTGTATGTGTATGTGTATGTGTATGTACATGTATGTTATATGATTGTAAGTGAAAATCTAATATGATTGTGTATGTGCATGTATGATTGTGAATTAAAAAAATTGCAATTGTTAGAAAAGTTTTTTTGTTTTTTTTATAATTCAAGGGTTGAGAAGGTATTAATATATGAAGATCAAAGGCATCCAAGGATGCATATCAGCTAAGAGAAGGTTCTTGTTGTATCGATTCAATATAACTTCACAGATCCATAGATCTTCTTTCGGAAGTTGTATTGTATTGATACAACAAGAACCTTCTCTTAGCTGAGATGTCGGGCCTTGGCATCAAGACAATAACATCAAGAGGGACTTGCTGGGAGGAAAGAAATCGACTTGTTGAGACAATAGCATTGAGAGGGATGATGAAGTTTTCATAGAAATCGACTTATGCACTTCATCCTTGGATACTTATGACAAAAAGGATGCAAACATGTAAAAAAAAGATTTTACTTTTTATGATATAGTTTAAAATTTTTTCTGGCATATGGGTACGAAAGTTGAAAAAAAGTATGGTTGAAAATACCATATGTGTAGGGTTGGTTCTTGATGCATCAAGAACCCTCTTTCCTAACTTTACTTACTTTTACATGATTGTGAAGACAGATAAGATTTCTTGACTGCGCTTGGTTTTTTTCAAGGCTCAAGTTGATTTATTGTGTGCATGTGCTTGTGTTTATGTATATATACATATGCATGTGTGCATCTATGTATGTGAGTATACACATATGCATGTGTGTATGTATGCATGTGAGTATGTATGCATATGTGTGTGTATGTATGCATGTGAGTGTATGTGTGTGTATGTGGCTATGTGTGTGTATGTATATGTGCAAGTATATGTATGTATATGTCTATGTGCATATGTGCATGTATCAATATGTGTATGTGTGTGTATGCATATGTGTGCATTTGTACATGTATTTGTATGCATATCATACATGTGTGCAATTGTGTATGTGTATATATGTGTGTATGGAGGTGTGTGTATATGTGTGTATGTGTGTGTGTATGCATATGTGTGTATGCATGTGCATGTGTGTGTATGCATGTATCTATGTATGTATGCATATGCATGTGTGTATGTATGCATGTGTGTGTATGTATATGTGCAAGTATCTATATGCATATGTGTATGTTTGTGTATAATTTTGTGTGTATATGTGTATATGTATGTGTGTGTATATGTGTGTGCAAGTATTTATATATGTGTATGTATATGTGCAAGTCTCTATGTGTATGTGTATATTTCTATGTGTGTGTATGATTTTGTGTGTATATGTGTATATGTATGTGTGTGTATATGTACGAGTATCTATATGTGTATGTATGTGTGTGTGTATGTATGTGTGCAAGCATCTATCTATATGTGTATGTGTATGTGTATATGTCTATGTGTGTGTATGATTTGGTATGTATATGTGTATATGTATGTGTGTGTGTATGTGTATGTGTGCATGAAAATACATGTATGCATGGTGTATGTATGTGCACATGAAATTACGTGTATGCAAGTGTGTATGTATGTGCATGTGTGTATGCATGTAAGTAAAAATGTATTGTGATTGTCTGAATCAATATTGATTCTTACTTCAAAATAGTATGTGTATGTGTATGTGTGTGTATGTTATATAATTTCAAGGGAAAATCTAATATGATTGTGTATGTGCATGTGTATGTGTGCGTATGGTTGTGAATTAAAAACTATTCTAATTATTGGAAAAGGTTTTATGTTCTTTTTGATAAATCAAGGGTTGAGAAGGTATTAATAAGGGAAGATCAATGGCATCTTGGACAATGTATATCAACCAACAGAAGATTCGTGTTGTATTGATACAATACAGCTTCACACATCCATAGATCTTCTTTAGGAAGTTGTATTGTATCGATACAACATAAACTTTTCGTTAGCTTAGATATTGGCATCAAGACAATCACATCAAGAGGAACTTGTTGGAGGAAATAAATCAATTTATTGAGATAATAGCATCAACAGGGACTTCTTATGGCCAAGTTTTGATAGAAATTGACTTATGCACTCGAACTTTCGATACTTACGACAAAAGAGATGTAAACAGGTAATAAACGATTTTACATTTTATGATATAGTTTAGTATTTTTTCAAGCACATAATAATGAATTTTTACTTTTTTATATTTTTATAGGTTATTTTGAAGGTTGATTAATTTTGAGCTGAGTATGAAGCTAGAAATTTTCCGTTAAAAAGGGATCATTATCGATTGTTAATTTGAATCATTTGAATGGGTATCAGACAATAGGTTCTCCTTTATTAAATAGAATATAGCTGAATCCCACCACGGAGATGAAAACATGTTCGTTTAAGTTAGAACATGAGGCTGAGGGGTATGCCTAAAGTTTTATATATAGCCATATTTTCGATTTACAAGACTTTACTTACTTGTACGTAACTCCACTTACTTGTACATGATTGTGAAGGTAGATAAGGTTTCTTGACTTTGCTTTTTTTTTTTAAGACTCAAGTTGATTTATTGTGTGAATGGGCTTGTATTTATGTATATATACATATGCATGTGTGTATGTATGGATACATATGCATGTGTGTATGTATGGATACATATGCATGTGTGTGTATGAATGCATGTGAGTATGTATGCACATGTGTGTGTATGCATATGTATGTATGTGCATGTGTGTATATGCATTTGTATGTATGTATGTGCATGTGCGTGTATACATGTGTCTATGTATGTATGCATATGCATGTGTATGCATATGCATAAATGTATGCATGTGAGCATGTCTATATGTGTGATGTATAGGTGCAAGTATCTATATGTATATGTATATGTGTATATGTGCAAGTATCTATATGTGTATGTGTGTGTATGCATATGTGTGTGTATGCATATGTGTGCATTTGTAAATGTGTGTGTATGTACATCATATATGTGTGCATTTTTGTATGTGTATATATGTGTGTATGCATGTGTGTGTATATGTATGTGTGTGTGTATGAATATGTGTGTATGTATGTGCATGTGTGTTTATGCATGTATCTATGTATGCATGCATATGCATGTGTATGTATGCATTTGTGTGTATGTGTGTGTATTTATATGTGTAAGTATCTATATATGTGTGTGTGTATATGTCTATGTGTGTATATGATTTTGTGTGTACATGTGTACATGTTTGTGTGTCTGTATATATGTGTGCATGTTTGTGTGTGTATGCATGTGTGTGTATGACATGCACATACATACACACATATGCATACACATACTTTCAAATCTCTAAAACAAAAACACTAATTTACCTCTGAAGAAAATTCTCTATGGTAGGATTAGCACTCTATAGACTCTCAAACAAACATGTGTAGAATGACATTTTCGATAATAAGTTTTCGATCGAAAGAACTTTCGATCCAAAATTTTTCAATCGAAATTTTTTTGTTTGAATTTTTTTTTTGATTGAAAGCCTTTTGATCGAAAGTTTATCCTTGCCCGTTTTTTTTGGGTGTTTGTTCAGACAACCCCGAATAAAACGAACATATTTGATATTTTTTAATTATTCGATGGAATAAATGAAACCTAGGTTAGTTTGCAAAATTGTAACTTGCTTCCTCTTTGAAAACATTAATATATTCTAGATCTAGAATTTCAAGCAATTCCGTGTACTATTGATACATGAAAACTCTATTTTTCTGAGATCAAACTATCACATCATAGTGCGATAGTGCTCAAACAGAAGTGCTGCTTGTGGTGTTTTGGAGTGTTGTGAGTTGTTGGAGAAATGGCAAACACAGATGGAATGAGTCAGCTTATGAGAGATAAGCTAGATAAGAACAAATTCCATGCTTGGAGATTTAGGATGAAAAATTTCTTGATGGGAAAAGGCTACTAGAAGTCCATCAAAGGAGAGAACAAAAAAGCTTTGTAGTTACTAGAGAGGAATCCAACTGCAGACCAATTAAGAGCATATGAAGAATGGAATCAAGGAGCACAAAAGATAATGTATCGGCTATCTATTAGCATATAAGATAGCATGATTGGGCACATACAGGATGCCAAGACTTTGAAAGAGCCTTGGAACAGTTTGGTCACATTGTATGAGACCAATACAAAGGCACGGAAATCGCAACGTAAGAACAAGCTGCATATGATGGAGAAAAATGGCATGTCGATAAGTGACTACACCGTGAAAATCAAAAGCATATGTGACTCACTTGAATCTATTGGTATGAATGTAGATGATGATGATAAGGTGGAAGTGTGCCTTCGTGGTTTAGGAGATGCATATTAGCAATTTAGAATTTTTATATAGAATAGGGAAAATATTCTGAATTTTGCTGATCTGGTATCCATGTTGATTATTGAAGGAAAAAATCTTGGTGAGGACTCAAACTCCTAAGGAAAATCTAGTTCTCAGTAGGCATTCTACTTTGGCAGAGGAATAGGTAGAGGTAGAGGTTTCAAAAGTGGAAGAGGAAGCAGTAACCAAGAGCAAGGTCAACATCAGAATCATGCAAGAGATAGAGGACAGTTTTGAGGTAGGGGGACCCAAAGAGGCCACAAAAATTTACAAAGAAATGATTCAAGTAATGACAAGTAAAGGATGCTTGAATTGTGGTAAACCTGGACATTTTGAACATGATTGTAGGTTGAAGAATCAAAATAATAGAAGGCACCAAAACAACTATGCATCAACAAGTGCATATGATTTTGAGAAGCTGTTCATGGTTCAACATCATATGATGAATATGATGTTTGCTGATGTTTCAAAATTGAACGATAATATCTGGTATGTTGATTCAAGTGCTTCAGATCACATGAGCAATCATTCCGAATGGTTTAGTAGTTTGCAAAAATTGCTAGTTCCTAGATGTGTTGAAATAGGTGATGACACATCACATCCTATCGAGCATACAAGAAACATAGCATTGTCTATGGAGGACGAAAAGGTAAAACCTCTTGCTGATGTGCTGCATGTTCCAAATATAACAAAGAATCTAGTTTCTATTGGACAAAAGTTTGACCATGGATTACAAGTTAGGTTCAATGCAAATGGGTTATATGTAGAAGAGTACAAACATGGTGGACGATTGATTGCCAAAGGAAACAAAGTGGGTAGGATGTTCACCTTAAATTTGAAAATTCCTGAAATGAATGCAACCATGTTTGCAAAAGGTGCAGGAGTTATTCCTGATATAGAGATTTGGCATAAACAAATTGGGCATCAAATTTGCAGAGGCTGAAATTGATGCAGTCGAAGGAGATTGTCAATGGACTACCAAATTTCAAAGTTGCAGAAATGCAAAAGGTATGTGCAGCATGTCAATTTGGTAAACAGTCAAGAGCATCATTTTCGCATGACAAGCATGCTAGTAAGAATGTACTAGAAAAAGATACATACAGATCTTTGGGGTCCTGCAAAGACCACACCTATGGGCAGTTGCAGGTTTCATGTCACTTTTAGTGATGACCATATACGGAAAGTATGTGTATATTTGATGAAAGAAAAGAGTGAGGTTTTCACTCACCTTCATAATTTAAGGCCAGGGTGGAAAAGAAGATAGGAAAGTATATTCATATATTAAGGTCTAATGGAGGAGGTGAATACATGTCAAATGAGTTCAACAACTTTCTTAAAGGTCATGGAATTTGACATCAATTTTAATGCAAGTACACACCACAACAGATTGGCATTATTGAGTGCAAAAAAAGACATATTGCAAAAATAGCAAGAGCTTTGATGGGTGAGAAGAATATGCCTCATTGTACTCGGCAGAAGCTGTGCATACTACTGTATACATCATGAACAAAACTCTGACTGCTATTGTACATTAAGTCACACCTGAAGAGAAGCTTACAAGTAAAAAGCCAAACTTATCACATATGAAAGTATTTGGCTGTATTGCAGTTGAGGACCAACATTGATCCAAAAGCAAAAAAATGTATTTTCATTTGATACTCCCTTGAGCAAATGGGGTATAAATGTTATAATCCACTCACACAACAAGTGAAGGTAAGCAAAGATGTGTTGTTTCATGAAATGTCAAGCTTCTATGGAGATGCCAAAGTTGGACTTGATATTGAACCAACTGAGAAAGAAAATGCTGAAAAATAAAGTGCAAAATCTCAAGTTTTGAGTGGACCAGATGCATCACCAAGCAATTGTTCCAACTCAAATCCATGGAGTGGAAGATTGTGTGGATGTGGACGTTTCAGTCTAGCAAATTTATCAAATACATCCAATAAAGGTAAAGAGAAGCTTTCTATTGGTAGTAAAACATCTACACATTTTGAAGACATTGATGGAGATTTAAGCACTTTAGAAAAGAGTCTTGATGAGGAACTTGGATTATCCTCTATTAAGAATCCAAGATTAATAAAACCACATGTAGATGATACAAGGAGAAGTGACCCAGGACGAAGAAGATCTCGAAGGATGTAGAATTCAGTGCAACGCTTGACATATGACAGTTACATGGCTTGTCATTTTGCCTAGATGACCAAGGTAATATAAGATGTTGAACCTTCTTGTTTTGAAGATGCAATTGGAAATACAGATTGGGAGAAAACTATGGATGAGGAGATGGGGGCACTTTATGGAAACCAAACATGGAAGCTCGTTCCATTACCACAAGGAAAGAAACCCATAGGCTACAAGTTGGTTTATAGGGTAAAACACAATGCTGATGGTATCATTAGCAGGTACAAAGCACAATTGGTAGCAAAAGGATATGCACAGACATATGGCATTGATTATGAGGAAATGTTTAGCCGTATAGCTAAAATGTCTACTATCAGAATACTTGTTGCATTAGCTACAAAAAAGGATGGATTTTGCATCAAATGGATGTAAAGAATGCTTTCCTACATGGTGAGTTATAGGAATAAGTATACATGGAGTAGCCACAAGGATATGAAGATTCAAAGCACCCATAATATGTTTGTGGGTTGCAAAGAACTTTGTATGGGCTTAAACAAGCCCCTCATGCTTGGCATGCAAGGATTGTTGACTAAACCACCATTAGGTTTTCTATGTGTGATGCAGATCATTCACTATATGCAAGAAAGGGTGATGATGGCATCACAATTCAGGCTATTTATGTTGATGGCTTACTTGTAGGAGGTGACAATGAAGCAAGCATTAAAGAGGTAAAGCAACTCCTTATGCATGAATTTGACATGAAAGATCTTGGTGTGCTGCACTATTTCTTGGGGATTGAGTTTATACATATAGAAACAGGTATATGGATGTCGCAAAGGCAATATGCCTTGAATATGCTGCAAAATTATGGTATGGCTGATTGTAAGCCAATTTCTATGCCATTATATCAGAATTTGAAAATTATGGTATGGCTGATTGTAAGCCAATTTCTATGCCATTAGATCAGAATTTGAAGTTTCATACTACATCAGGTGAAGCATTGGAAAATGCTACTATGTACAGGAAAATTGTGGGAAGTCATTTATCTCATAATTACAAGGCCTGATCTAAGCTGGACTTGAAAGTTAATTTATGCAGGTTGCTAGGAAGCCACATTTAGATCCTCTCAGGTGCAATCTACATTATGTGAGTGCCACTTTGGATTATGCATTGTTTTATGAAGCTAGTGTAGATTTGTAGGTTCATGGATACATCAATGCAAATTGGGTTGGTAGAATTCCAAATAGAAGATCTACTAGTGGCTTTCTATTCTCACTTGGGAGTACAACTATTACATGGAGTAGTAAGAAGCAACCCACTATTGCTTTGTCAAGTACAGAGGCTGAGTATCGAGGTGCTGCAATGGCAACATGTGAGGCATCATGGCTAGAGATGCTACTTGAAGATTTAGGTGTGGAAGTGAAAAAGCCTATCACAATCTATTGTGATAATCTTGGCAGCATACAATTAGCACAAAATCTTGTTTTTCATGCTAGAACAAAGCATATCGAGGTACATTATCACTTCATCAGAGAGAAGGTATTGGCAGATGATATTGATCTTGTTTATGTGAGAACAGATGAGCAGGTTGCTGATATTTTCACTAAAGCACTTGGAGCACAAAAGTTGAAAAAGTTTCGGAATATGCTTGGATTAGAGGACATGACATTGCGCTTGAGGGGGAGTGTTGAGATATCAACCTTAACATGTGATGATCTAGGATGAAACCTATCACTTTTTCATTTCTCTGACATGTATAGTGGTCATGCCAATATATGGCAAGGATAATTCATTGATCTTTACTAGATTTATCTACTGAGATTGATGGCACATTTGTTCTCTTGCCATCTCACTCATTCACGGACATTAGGATTTTCCTTTATGTATGTTCTTTATATATTGCACTTGTTGTATTGTTGTTTTTACATCATTCTTGTACACTCCTTTTATGTAATAGAAGAAGAAGGATAAGAAGATCATTCTTCCTTGCCTCAATTTGTGTGTGTGCTCCTCTTTGAGAGTGTGAGTGTGTGTGTGAGCCGTCTTCCTTATCTGCTTCCTCGTGATAGAAAACACATGTTTCTAGATTCAAGAAGACATGGTACTATTCACATTTGTCAAAGACTTGTTTCATTAGAGGGATGTGTGTGTGATGTTGGAATTAGCATGTAAGCCATCAACATAGAACTCTAAGTTCTTCTGCAAGAAGTCCTTAAACACATGACACATTAGACTTTGAAATGTAGCGGTGAGCCCGAATGACATCACCCAAAATGCAAAGAATCCCCACTCTAAGATAAAAGCCATTTTGTGTTGCTCTTCAGGGGAAATGGCTACTTGATTGTAACTTGAGAATTTGTCGAGGAAGCTGTATACTTCTGTACTTGCTACTCCTAAAGGCTGTTTGGCCATAGGAAGAGGATAACTATCTTCTATGGTGGATGCATGAACCCTTTTTAGGTTAATACACACACATAGCTTCCCATTCTCTTTTGGCACTACCACAATGGGGGATACCCATTCAACATGGCCAATTTTGAAGATAAATCCTGCTTCTATCAAGGGATTAATTTCTTCTTTGATTTTGGCTATGTAATTATCATTATATGTGGTAGGTTTCTACTTGGTAGGCTTGGCTTCTAAGGACATTGGAATTTTTTGAGAACAGGGTCCATGCCCTTCAAGTCCTTATTACTGTTGATATATTTTGGTAGTGATGTGTGTGAACACACTAGGACTTCCAGGGCACTTTTTTCCCTCTTTAGGAGTTTTTTTCCCCCGGCTTGTATATACGGCTATTGCCCTAATGGGCTACTTATCTTTGTAGATTTTCTAGTAATACATTCAGTAGTGTGTGTTGTGCTCCAAGCTTCTTCTTCTTCCTTGTGCTGTTCGCATGCTTCCGCAGATGTCTAACTCCAACAATTGGTATCAGAGCAGACCTGAGCTCGTTTCGGCCTCTGAACACATTATTGCAGCGCTCGTGCAGGCTATTTCATCTTTTTGTGCCAAAGGTATATACCAATTTTTGTTTGCCAGTATAAGCGGCTCGAAGTCTGCTACAGGTCTAGCAGAATTCATCTGGGCAGTTTTGTTCAACTTTTTGAGATACAGTCAACTTTTTGCATCAAGGTATTTTAGTCACGGGCCATGGATGAAAGCAGTGATGTATTCTGTATGTTGGCTGTTGAGGATAAGTTGGATGGTACAAACTACTCGTTATGGGCTTATATGATGCGACATGTGTTGGTTGCAAAAGGACTGTGGAACATTGTGCAAGGTGTCAAAAAACGTCCTATGACACCTGCAACTGTTACAACTGCAGGTACTGAAGCTGATGCAGAAGGTGTGGAAGATGATGATATTCTACATATTCCTGTTCGTGCTGCGGTTTTTACTGCACTTGCTACAGAGTAGATTCATTGGGATGGCAGAGATGCCCAAGCACATGCATTGATAGCTTTGTCTATCAAACATGCCATTATTCCTCACATTCGCTCTTGTAGAACAGCTAAGGATGCTTTGGATACACTTACCACATTATACCAAGCTAGGAATGAGGCTCGTGTTGCTTACCTCCGAAAACAATTGGAGAGTAAGCACATGAATGAAGGTGATTCTATGGATAGTTTCCTAACGAAGATCAAAGACTTGAAGGAACAGTTGATTTCTGCTGATGAGGTTATACCAGATAGCTCAATTGTGCAGACCGTTCTGAATGGTCTTCCTGATTCATATCAGAGTTTTGCTTCTACTCTTCGGTTGATGATGAAAGGCAATCCAAATGCCTTATCATTTGAGGAGTTAGTCTCTGTTCTATTGCAGGAAGATCAGTCCAGGCAAAATAGGTCCATTATGCGAGTTGCAGATCAAGCTTTCCTGGCTAGTCAGAAGGGAAAACAAAAATGGAGCTCTTCAATTAGTAAGCAAAAATCTGCTAATTTTGCATATTCGAAGAAGGAAGATAAAGATGAGAAGAAATCAGAAAAGTAGAAATTGTTTTGTAAGTACTTTAAAGGGAATGATCATATCATAAAGAACTGTCCAAAACTGGATGCTAGAGAGGCAAAGTAGAAAGAGGGTGGAATGGTTGTTGCAGAGGCCCTTACACCAAAAACAGAGTCTATCAATCTTGTGCAGGAAGAAGAATGGGCATTTACTACTATCTGCAGTTTTGACCCATCTTCTGATGAGCAGTGCATGTCTGCAGTAGACTCAGATGTTTGGTATTTTGACAGTGGGGTGACCAAACATATTACCTCGCAGTGCAGTTTCTTCTCTTCACTCGAGCCTGCCCCTATAGGGAATAGTGTTACATGTGCCAACAACTCCTCTTATCCTGTTATGGGAGTTGGTAAGATCATTTTGACTACTGGTGATGGTAGTTCTTTCACTTTGTCAGATGCTTTATTTGTGCCACGGATCAAGAAGAACTTGTTATCAGTTTCTGCATTAGCCAAGATTGGCTTGGTTGTGAAATTTGTTCATGACAGGTGTGCAGTTCATGATCTATCAAATGGCGATGTGATTATTGCTTCTGACATTTTATGTCATGGGCTGTATAAGCTCATAGACTATGAAAGATCTGTAAATGATTTGGCATGTGCAGTAAATGATTCTCAGGCTATGGCAGATGCAAAGCTTTGGCATGCACGCTTTGGTCATCTGAATTTTGCTAGTTTGCTACGCTTGCAGAAATCTGAAATGGTGTTCTCTTTGCCCAAACTTGAGGCACCTGGAAAACATGTTTGTGAAGGCTATATTTTGGGAAAAATGCAGCGTTTGTCAAGCAGTAAAATGTATTTTTGTTGGGTACAATTCTAAAAGTAAAGGCTATCATCTGTATCATCCACAGACTAAACGCATTCTCGTTAGCCGTGATGTTGTTTTTGTGGAAGATGCTATTCAGCCATTGCTTTCATGTACTAAGGAGACACCTATTAGCTCCGAAGACATGTATGATACTTTGCTGCCTCTTTTTACAGGTGGACAATCTAGTGCTGGTCCTAATGAGGCAACTTCTCAGCCTTTGCAGGTTTCATGTGATGATGAAGATAATTCCATTTTTGATGTAGATGTACATGATGCACTTATTGATGAGAGAGCTAATATTGAGCAGGCAAGAACTATGCCAAAATGGCTGGTGTAGACCTTGCGTGACAACAAATTAGATGTACCTCTGTCATATCGCACTCGTTCAAGCTCTCATAGTGCCTTTTTGCATCAGATTTCTATGATATGGCTGCATCTAGTCTCTGTGATGAGAATGAGCCTGTTTCATTTGATGAAGAACAAAATTCAAAAAATTGGATGGCTACTATGCAATCTGAATATGATGCCATAATGAAGAATGGTACTTGGTCTTTATGGGACTTGCCTTCTGGCAAGAAGGCCATTGGCACTAAGTGGGTATACAAGCTAAAGCATAAACCGGATGGTATATTTGACAAGTATAAGGCTAGGCTTGTTGCAAAGGGTTATGCACAGGAAAGAGGCATTGATTTTGATGAGACCTTTGCACCTACATGCCGTATGACTACTGTTTATAGCATTTGTGCACTTGCAACTCATCATGGTTGGAATGTACATTAGTTGGACATTAAAACAACATTTCTGAATGGTGACTTGCATGAAGAAGTGTATGTTTTTGAGCCACGTGGCTTTGTGCAGAAAGAGCATGAAAACTAGGTGTGCAGGTTAAAGAAGGCAATATATGGTTTAAAGCAAGCACCACGTGCTTGGTATGAGAAGATACATGCCTATCTGATTGCACATGGTTTTGAGAACAGTCCAACTGAAAGCACTTTATATGTTAAGCGTGCTAATGATGTGCTTCTGATCATTGTTGTCTATGTTGACGACATGTTGCTCACTGGTCCTATTGAGAAGCATATTGCTGATTTTAAGGCTGATTTGCATGCCTCATTTGAGATGCCTAATTTGGTGCATTTGCATCGCTATTTGGGCATTCAATTTATGCAAGTTGATGGAGGAATGGCTTTGTGTCAAACGAAATATATTGACACATTATTGCAGCGTTTTGGCCTTGAAGACTGTAAGCCTATTGCCACTCCTATGGAGACAGGGTTACGATTGAGGCTTCATGATGCTGGAGATGCATTTGATTCTCTATGAGCAGGCTGTTGGATGCTTGATTTACTTATGGATTACTCGGCCAGATATTCAGTTTGCTGTCTCACAGATGAGGAGGTTTATGCATTGCCCAGGAGTCAAGCATTGGCAGACAGTTAAGCGCATCTTTCGCTATTTGAGTGGTACTCGGCTACTTGGGTTGTTTTATCCCAAGGGGGAATCACTACCGCCAGATTTGCATGCTTTTTTTGACTCTGATTGGGCTGGTTGCTATGACAGTCGTGTATCCACTAGTGGCTTTTGCTTCATGCTTGGTAGCTCATGTATATCTTGGTTGAGCAAGAAGTAGCGTACTGTGGCCACTTCTAGTTGTGAGGCTGAGTATAGGGCAGCTTTCATAGCGACTGTTGAGTGTGTGTGGCTCAGACGCCTTATGTCTGATTTGGGTGTTGGTCAGACTTCTGCCACCACCATCTTCACTGACAGTTAGAGTGCATTGGAAATTGCGAGGAACCCTGTGTTCCATGCTCGCACTAAGCACATTGAGGTGCATTATCACTATGTCAGGGAGAGGTTCTCTGCTGGGGAGATCATCTTGGCATATGTGCCCACGCAGGAGAACATTGTAGACCTTTTCACGAAGGCTCTACCTAGGGAGAAGTTTGAAGCTTTCCGCAAAGCTTTAGGCTTACTTCCTTTTGTGGAGTGATTTCCACATAGCTTGGCACTTCCTTATACATGAGTGCCAACTCCTTGTTCACCCCATCACTCCCCGGGGGGATTTGTTGATATATTTTAGTAGTGATGTGTGTGAACACACTAGGACCACTGGGGCACTTTTTTCCCTCTTTAGGAGGTTTTTTTCCCCTGGCTTGTATATACGCCTATTGCCCTAATGGGCTACTTATCTTTCTACATTCTCTAGTAATACATTCAGCATTGTGTGTTGTGCTCCAAGCTTCTTCTTCTTCTTTATGCTGTTCGCGTGCTTCCGCAGATGTCTAACTCCAACAATTACTCCAAGCAAAGACATCTCTATATTCTCTTAGCATATTTATCAACTCACATTCTTCTTCTTGAGTTAAATCATGATATATGTACATCTTTCTTCATCCTCTTCTATGGTTACTACAATTTTCTTGGTTTCTCTTTATTGTCATAGGCTTCTCTTGCTAGTGCATGTCTTTTAAGAAATCTTATCATAACTTTCCTATCTTCAATTATGTATTTCTTGAAGTTCTCTAGAACTTCAAATAGTGCTTCCTCTTCCACTCGCATGGTGATAGGTTTCTTTCCTTTTGTTTTCTCATTTTGGTCATCTTTTGCTATGGTAAATCTTTTTTTCTCATTTACATTGTTCATGTTCATGAGTCCTACCTTCTATTAGGTAGAGGTAATCTTCTTCAGAGGTGGAAAAGGGTTCCATGATGATGGACTCCTCATCTTCATCACTAACTTCTATGATAGAAGATGTGCTAGGATCACATTCCTCTATAAGTGAGTCACACATGAGTGGTTGTATGGTGAAGACTGAGATATCATAGCCATCATCATCGCAATGGGGGGTCCACTACTCTTTTTGGAAACTATATTAATCGTGGCTAGGATCTCTTCCCAACCCTGGGGTTCAAACACTTGGTTTGGAAATACCATGGGTGCATAGGTTGGATCTTGAGCTGTTCATTAGTTCCTATGCTTCTAAAGGTTTTTCTATGCTCTTCTTCCATTGTAACTTTACACATCCAAAAGTGAGTGTCTTCATGCATCCACGAGGATCCTGATCCTATGGAGTGCACCAACTTTATTTCATCCAATTTCCTATGGATTGGGTTCCACTGAAGAATTCACGCTTAAGTTTTAGTAGCTCCTCTAAAGTGAGATGACACTACACTTTAGTATTCTTCACTGGTTCCATGTTCCGTGGTAGAAATGATTCCTCATTCCTTACCATGACTATAGGAGCCCTCATGTGAATAGACTTGGAATCCCATGGACCTACAAAGTGAGGTAATTCTCGCAAGGAATTAGATTCAAAGTCGAGTCGATCAGATGACTATGCACGGTCCTGCTCTCCATGGATAGATGGAATATCCTGAGGGATTTGATCATAAAGATCATCCACTATCTCAATAAGAGGGTTGTTTTTGCTCTCGTTGGCCCATTTTTGTCTTCAATCTCTCTCAAAAACTCTTGGGAATACTGATTTATAGAGGGAGAGAATTTGTCACTCGTAGAGTTGGGAACATAAACTTCCTTGGGGGGCAAGATTAGCTTCTTGGTTCCACTATACTGAGCCTTTGGTGGAGCCAACATCCTAGGTTTAGCTATCAACCATTATAATCTCTCCAATAGTCCTTCAAAGTGTAATTGTGACTTTGTTGAGTTAGTGTGTTTGAAAAGATGGCTTGCATCGAACATAGTCTGAGCTAATACTACCATTTTTGCACATAGCTTGGTCCTCTTAATCTCTAGGTGTGCTATGGGATAACACTTATCTAATTGATCCACATTCAAACGTTCTCAAATTTTGGCATGTAATTCCCTGAACATCATGTCTAAATCCTCAAGAGTAGAATTTGCTAAGACTTACCCTACTCTAGGTGGTGATGGTACTGATGGATGGTTTTGATGACATATGGGACGTGGGGTTTGAGAGTGTGTTTGTGGATGCGGTGCCTATTAGTGTAGATTTTTTTACTATAGGATTTCTTCTAATTCGTTCATATTTCTTGCTCATTGTCTTGTCATTCTCTCTCGGCTATCCTTCTACGCTCTAGTCCTTTTTCTAGTTATGCTCTTTGACCCACTGGCTTTTGATTTATTCTCTTCATCTACTCTAATAGTATGTTGTAGTGCTTAGGCTCCAGTCATTACTTGTATGGGAGGTGTGGTGGTTGCACTTCCACTAGAATCTACCACAATTAGAGCAAATGCCTTGAATAGTCACTAATTTGGTTAGCCCTTGTGGAGGAAGTGGATAATCACGAATGAAATGATCAACTTGACACCTATAACAGGGTCCTCTAGCTGCTTGGAGTATCATCTTCCTTTGTTGGGGTCTAGTGTTTGTCACGAGAAAGGAGAAATAAAACAACTCACTCACACACCCTCACACTCAAAGAGGATCACATACACATATTGAGGCAAGGAATAATGATCTTCTTATTCTTCTATTAAATAAAAGGAATGTACAAGAATGACCTAAAACAACAATACAACAAGTGCAATATATAAACAATAGTACATAAGGCAAGTCCTAATGTCTACAAATGAGTGAGCTAGCAAGAAAAAAAATGTGCTTTCAGTCTTGTTTTATAAATCTAGTAAAGTTCAATGAAGTATCCCTAACAAATATTGGCATGAGCACTATACATGTCAGAGAAATGAAAAAATGATATGTGTCATCTTGGATCATCACATGTTGAGTTTGATATCGCAACACCCCCTCAAGCTCAACATATGAATATAGGTGGTATAGAAAGTTCACTCAATTGGAACAAAATCTATAATGTAAAGTAACAAAGAAAGGTCTTTAGGTGAAGAAATAAAAAACATAAAATACAATAAAGGATGAATTAAATCGATAAACATTATATAACAAAATTTGAATTCCTTTAGTTCTTGTGGCTCAACGTGTGACATGTGTTGCATCTTCATTCCATTAGTTGTCTTTCTAGTTGTTGTTGACAAATTCTATTAGATGTCTTTCAGGTTGTTGTTAAGTGAGGAAGTCTTTAGTGTGACAAATCAGTCGCTCACACGGAAATGGTCACTCGATACATGTATTCTAGTCTTGTTGATCATCAAACTCTTTGCATTACTTTTCAGTCATTCGAATAAATTGAAGTTGACTTAGAAAAGGAGGCATTGAATGAGAAACACAATAAGACAATTTTAATATTTAATTGTACGCATGTGTTGATTTCGTTGGCACAAATAAGGGAAAATGTCAAGTTGACCAACATGACAAGATCACATACAACTAGTTCTTGTTGGTGCAACATCTTTTCGTTTTGGTTCTATTACTTGTGCGAATTGTGTTTCTTTCGATGAGTGAGGAAGCCACATTGATCAATGCTTACACAAAAAAAGTCAATTTCATAACCTTCATATCACATACCATGGATGTAACCCATTGACTCATCCATACATATTCTTTCAATAGTTTCCTTTTTCAATAGAAATCTTGAAATTAATTTATCAAAACAATGTACAATAGATTTATGAGGAGATACAAAGTAACTTAACTAATATATCATCGTTTTTCGGGAGCCCTTTTTGTTTTAGTTTATATCTTTGGATTACAAAGTCTATTGAATGTGTGGATGGAATGATATTTTTTTTGAAAGGCTAAGGATATCTCAATGAAAAAATCCTTGGGAGAACTTATGAAATTGATTGTACATATCTCCATCCATATTTTTAAAAGAGATTTTCTTTTGATACCATTGTTGAGGTTCATTGGACAATCCATCACCTTAATGAAGATAGCTTGCTACTAGGATATCTTTGCACACAAGTTGAGAATACTTTGTACAAGATATCAAACCCTTTTGCTCTTAGGACATATGTCTCTTTTTCTCTATGGCACTTGTTTCACAAAGGGAGGCGGGTTGTTAAATAGCTTGCTGTCTCTAGCATCTATCAAAATACACCTATGGAGGATTTTCCAAAAGAAGAACCAACCTCTTTATCTTTATCAATGGGAGCCCAAATCTTGAAAGAGACTCTAACAAATTAGCCAGTAGGCCACACCACATCTATCGGTTTTAAGAGCACAAAAACTCAAAATTAATCCAATTTTTAGGATTTGGGCTCACACAAGATTGACTAAACACTTTAATTATTAAAGTTCCCCCCCCCCCCCCTCCCCCCCGAAAAATGTTTTGTATGTGAAAATAGAGCTATACTCAACTATAAGCACACTATCAAGCCCATGATCCAATCATTATGGACCATATTTTCATCTCTCTGATGGGTTTCTCCTTTTATTCTAGCTGAAAAGAGGGGACTCCACTTTGAATGAAACTTACTTTTTCCCAAATGGCACCTTCTTCTAGTCCATCTTTTCCACCTTACTAGACACTCTTTGTACATTTATTCCTAGTGCGTGCTATATTTTGAAGTTCACAAGGAACATACTGAATTGAGATTTGTGGGACCATAATTTTCACTCGTAATGGGAATTTTGCATAAGGAATAAATGACATAGTGGGGCTTGAAACTGTTCCACACACTTTTGTGAAAAATTTTAGTGGCAAAAAAGAGAATCATATTAAGGTCATCGTTCAAAAAGTGAGGGGAGGTGGTAAGCAAGATGTACTTATTTTGCTTGAAATTTTATTGGTCTACCTAGTCATACAATTGGGCACCATTTTATCTAGGATAACAATCATGTTGAGGGTCTAGTCCACACTTATCCTTAGGAAGACTACAATATCCCATTTTTCTTGGGCATTACCCTTCCAGGGTCCCCATTCTATTTCAACATGTATCTACGTATCTATTTGTATATATCTATCTCTCAATCTACTCGTTTATCTATCCATGTAATTATTCATCTACCTATCTACGTATCTATCTATATTTATTTATTTATCCATGCACTTATTTATCTATGTATCCATCTATCTATCTATTCAATTATCTATCCATTTAATTTTTATCTATCTATCATTTTTTTTATTTTTAACAATCAATATTGATTCAAACAATCACAATAGATTTTTACTCACATCATACATGCACATACACATACTACTGTGAAGTTAGAATCAATGTTGACTCAAACAATCACAATATCTTTAACTCATAATTTTAAATAAAAAATAAATAATTTTCTTTATTTTTTTAATACAAAAATAGTACATATTTTTTACAAGAGCTTATACCTTGATCCTTTTACAACATTGTAAATTTGCAAGAAAAAAATTAATTCTCATGAAGTATAGTGTTGGGGGCATTCTTTTATAAAAGAATATTTGAATGAATATCTTTCAATCAAAAAAATTTTGATCAAAAGCTTTTGGATCGGTAACCTGCCGAACTTCCATGCAAAAACTATTTGCCCCTATCAAAATAAGCTGACATGGCATTGAATAATTTGGTCAAATAATAGGTTTATACCATTAAATTCTGTAATTATTCACAAATAACCAAATTACCAAATAATCAAATTGTCGAATAATGAATAATGCAACCTAGATCTAGAATATACATTAAAGCATGAGCAATAACATTAGAAATCATATGATAAATCTTTGAAATGATTTTTTTTTGGTACAATTTGAGCAAGAGCTATCACCTATATTACTCAAAAACTAAAAACATTATGCTAGACATGATGTAGATTTTGTGGAGTATGTTGTGCACCATTTACTTTCACTATGAACAAGAAACAATATGCTCAAATGATGTGTTTGATACATTATTGCCTCTTTTTATTGGTGGAGAGTCAAATACATCTTTGGGTGAGGCAGACTCTTAGCCTATGTAGGTTTTGAATGAGAACACAAATTATTCCATTTTTTGTGCAAACATTCATGGTGCACTTACTAGAGAGAAGATATTGCTGAGGCATAATCTGTGCCAGAATGGTTTGCGAAACCTTTAACAAATTGTAAATTGGATGCACCTTTTCGTTATCATACTTGCTCATGCCTCAATGGTGCTACCTTTGCGTATGATTGTTATAAAATGGATATCTCTAGCCTTTGTGATGAGAATGAGCCCATTTCCTTTGGTGAAGCACAAGACTTAGAAAATTGGATAGGTGCTATACTATTTGAATATGATGGTATTATGAAGAACAATATTTAGTCTTTGAGTGACTTGCCTCCCAGCAAGAAGACCATTGGCACTAAAATAGTTTTATAAATTGAAACCTTCACATGACGGTTGTGTTGATCACTATAAAGCTAGGCTTGTAGTCAAATGTTATACCCAATGGAAATGCATTGATTTTGATAATACCTTTGCACCTACATGTTGTATGACAACTATTTGTAACATCGCCACACTTTCAGCTCGTAATGGTTGGGATGTATGACAATTGAAATCCTTGAATTTGGAAATTGCTTGCAGAAGCATATATTTTTCAGCCCCATAGTTTTGTGTAGAAAGGGTTTCAAAGCAAAGCATATAGATTAAAGAAGGCATTGTAAGGATTGAAGAGAGAACCACATGTTTGGTATGAGAAGATACATACCTAATTATTAAAACATGGATCTCACAACAATCCAATTGAAAGCACCTTTTATGTGAATCATGCATATGATGTAATTCTTATCATTGTTGTTTATGTAGATTACATATTGCTCACTATTCCTAATGGGATGCATATTTTTTATTTTAAGGCTGAATTTCCTGTCCTTTAGGAAGTCTTAATTTTATAGTATCTGCATCATTGTTTGGGTATTCAATTTATGCAAGTTGATGGAAGCATTGCTTTGTGTCAAACTAAATACATTGATACTTTATTGTAGTCTTTAAGCCTTCAAAACTACAAAAATATTTCCAGTCCTATGGAAATAGGTTAATGATGAAGGAAAGCTTCCCAAATCCTTTAATTGTAGCATGTATTATGATTGATGTTACAAAATCTCTCTATAGCTATCCATGCAGACCTACAAAGAAATACAAAAAACTAGAGAATTAGAAAGCATAATTTTATTGTACACATACTTCACATATGGGTGATCTTAAAACACTCCATGGCTGAATAGAACACTATAAGTTTTATTATAGCTAACATATACAAAATGTACGATGTCCATATGGCCTTTCACATGGAAACTAATTGTACCAATCTCCCATGAAAGGCCAATATGATTGATATGGCAAACAAGGAAAAGGTAAAGAATGACAAAGAATGTATGCATATGAGTAAATGATCTATACCTCCCTCTTGATGGGCATGTTACATATCATAACAAGGGACTTTGCAAAACAAGGTCAAGTGACCCCTAAAAAAAATGATTGAAGTTATTATATGGTAGAGCCTTGGTCAAGGCATTTGCTTCATTTTCTTGATTATGAAGCTTCTCAAGTAAAATGTGCGCAGTGGCTAATCAATCATCAATAAAGTGATACTACACCTCAATGTGCTTTTTCTTTTTCTTTGCATGATATACTAGATTCTTAACCAATGTAGTGAAACTCTGATTGTCAATGAGTAAAAAAGGTACATGATGAGGTATGGCCATATCACACGCTAATCTAGAAATCCATAGTGCTGCATTAGATGATTCTTCTCATTAAAAACTAGATCAGAGGCTTGTAGAGAATAGTATACTACGTCAAAATGAACTAGAAAGAAGAACACATATTTGGAGAGTTGAACAACAAATAACCAACTAAATATAGGTGGTATAGGAAGATCACTAAATTCGAACAAAATCTAATAGAATTCAAATAAGACATAAAGGCCTTTAGGTCTAGAAATGGTAGTCACATTGAAGCTACCCCAAGAATCAGTGAGGATATAATTAAAACCTCATGGCTAGCGTTCTTAAAAGGAAGCATTTCCAAGTGTTACACACGCTCAAGAAAAACCAAGGCAGTTCAAATGGAACTTGAACCTAACTTTTTGGCTAAGAAATAGATCATAGCCTTGTAGGGAATAGTACCGATACATAAAAAAGCAACTAGAAAGAAGAGAGTGCACACTTGGAAAGCTAAAGAATAAAGAACCAAATAAATATAGGTGGCACAGAAAGGTCACTCAATTGGAATAGAATCTTTTATGTCAAATAAAAAATAAAGGTCTTTAGGTGTGGAAATAAAAATCATAAAATACAATAAAGGATGATTGAATCGATAAAAACTATATTAAAAAAAATTGAATTCCTTTAGTTCTTGTGGTTCAACATGTGACATATGTTGCATCTCCATTCTAGTAGTTGTCTTTCGATTTGTTGTTGACAAATTCTATTAGTTGTCTTTCAAGTTGTTTTTGACAAGTGAGGAAGTCAATTTCATAAGTCTTTAGTGTGAGAAAATCAGTTGCATCTAATCCTTTGGCTAGGATATCTTTGCACACAAGTTGAGAATCCTTTGTGCAAGATAGCAAACCCTTTTACTCTTACGACATGCATCGATGAGATGTTTAATGTCTCCTTCTCTCCATGGCACTTGTTTTGCAAAGGGAGGGGGGCTGTGTTAAGTAGCTTGTTCTCTCGAGCATTTGTCAAAATACACGTATGGAGGATTTTCCAAAAGAGGAACCAAGTTCTTGATATTCAAAAAAGGGTGGAAAAGTGTTATTAAAGTGTTTGATCAGTCTTATGTGAGCCCAAATCATGAAAGAGGTTCTAACAACTTAACCACTATGGCAGACCACATAAATTGATTTTAAGAGCCCAAAAAATCAAATCCAACTTTTAGGATTTGGGCTCACAAAAGGTTGATCAAACACCTTATTTATAACTCAGAAAACTTTTTATATGCGAAAATAGAGCTATATTCAACTATAGGCACACTATCAAGCCCATGATCCAAACATGATGGAGCATGTTTTCATCTCTGTGATGGGATTCTCCTTCTATTGAGGTTAAAAAGAGGGGAATCTACTTTGAATGTATGAAGGTCGTCGTTCAAAAAGTGAGGGGAGCAAGATGTACTTTTTTTTTTTGAAAATTTGTTGGTCCAATGAGTCATATGTTCCTTGTGGTAGAGTATAATGAAATTCTGCTAAGATTTGGTGAGAGAATGATAGTGATATAAATCTACACTATCTCCTTGTCATGTTTGATCTTCAAAGCCTTTTGGCTGCCCCACGAACATAGTCTCCTCTAGGTCACTGTTCAAGAAAGCATTCTTCACATCTAGTTGATGGATCTTCCAACTCTTTGAGGCTGCAATTGCAATGAGAGTCTCTACTGTACTCATCCTTGCTATAGGGCTGAAAGTCTCTTCAAAGTCAATGCCATAGGTTTGAGAAAAACCCTTGGAAACCAACCTCAAGTTATAGCTAGCTATGCTGCCATCTTAATTTCTCTCTACCTTGTATACCCATTTGTTGCCTATCACCTTCATGTCCTTAATCTTAGGAACCAATGACCAAGTGTGGTTGTCCTTGAGTGCTTTGACTTCTTCTTGCATGGCTTGGTTCCATTCTTCATAATTTCTTGCATCCTAAAAACAATTAGGCTCTTCACATGCATATACTTGACTCATATATGCATAATGTTTGGCAATGAAAGAGTCATATTAAGTGAATCAATAAACTAGATTTTTTTTCTTGTTGAGCTTCTTCTCTATTGAGGGGCTGGAACAAACCTTTTTCTTCTTGCTTTTGATTTCTCTAGACCCAAAGTTTCTATCCTTTCAAACCCTCCTTCACTACTGCTATTCATCTTTGTCAACGAGGTCGTGATCAAATCCCTCTAAGATTGTGTACCAAGATAAAAAAAAATTATTTCTTTGCTTTTACTGATTATGATTTGATTTTTTTATCTATAGGAAGAAGAAAATAGTTGTGTTTGTTCAAATTTTTGATTGAGTGTCTTGACTGTGTGATGAAGAACAATTCATTTGTATTTTAAGTGAGCTTTTGACCTAGATTGGCCCTAATAACGTGTAAAATTACCTAACATAAAGTTCGATAACTATTTTTACCTTCAAAATTCTAAGTATTAACCTTGTAATCAAATTTTAACTAAGTAACATTACGAATCTTTACCACTCTAAAACCCTAATTGTGCTCATAACCCTAGACCTTCAAACCGTAGTTTGTGACCCTTTAAATCCATCATGTGTATATTAAGAAACCTATGAAAAAGCTAACTCCTAACCTCAGAAACCATAACTTTGAAACCTTATAAATGGAGGGTTTTAAACCCTTCATGCGTATATTTAACCATTGATTGGATGCTAATAACCCTAGCCATAGTAAACCCTAGAAATTTTAATGAAAATCCTTAGTCAAAAACTTTAGGAATCTACTTTTCTCGAACCATAACCTTTGATTTAATTGAGACCTTTGTATTTACAATGGTGTAGGAGCCTTAATCTTAAGAATATAAAGAAAAGAAAAATAAATGAATAAATAAAAATGAAAAATAAGAATAGAAAAAATTAAGAAAAATAAAAAGGGAAAAAATGAAAATAAAAACTTAAAATAAAAAATGAAAAATGTAAACATAGAAAGGAAAGAAATAAAAATAGAAAAGAAGAAAATCGAAATAGAAAACAAAGAAAGAATTTCCCAGAATCGAAAAAGTAGATGTTTTAAAATTAGAATGGAAATTTGGGAAAATTCTAAAATCTAGAAATTAATAAATGGAAGGATCTTAGAAATGCCACATATTTGAAAAAGAGAAATACTTCCAAATTAGGTAGATGGGATTTTGAACTCTATATAAGAGGACGTTAATGGACCTTTTAGTGTTCCTATGTTCAATTCATGTACATATTTTAACTCTTACTTTGTATGAGAGATTTGAGAGAGAATCAAAGAGGGAGAGAGAGAACACCATCTCTCTTCCCGCTCTCCATCTCCGAGTTTCCAAGTTAGTTTTTTGTTAATTTTTATTCATACACGAGTGACAAAGAGAGAAAGAGAGAAAGTGTGTGTGTAAGAGAGAGAGGCTTCCACCTCTCTTCCCTCACCTCTCATCTCTACTCCTACACAAATCGAAGCCTTCATTATCTTATAGTAGAGGTCCATGTGCATCTAACATCATCCATGAATTAGTACTTGATTGATGTGTTTTTGTTTGACAATGTGTGTGTGTGTGTGAGAGAGAGAGAGAGAGAGAGAGACTACAACATATGAAGGGCATACCGACGCTGCCTATACCGACGGTCGCTCTCGGCGTCGCTATAATCTTTGGAAAAACTCACTTAAGGATACCGACGGTCAAGTGACCGTCGGTATGACCGTTTTAAATGGATCGTTGGTGTGTCCCACATCCGCCAATATGGGCCTTGGTATAAGCGTCGGTATGGGCATCGGTATGAGCGTCATATAAGCGTCAGTAATTTACTGGAAGTTATCGACGCTCATACCGATGCCCATACCGACGTTTATATCAATGCAATGTTTAAACATACTGGGAACCCGAGAGCAAAACTTCACTTTTTTGCGCGTGTTTGAGTACTGTTTGTCTTCTGTCAAACTTGCGTGCGCAAACGGAATTGCGACCTACATTGTCTTGTGCACACACACACACAGATCTCTCTCTCTACACACACACACACACTCTCTCTCTCGGTTTAGATCTCACATCTTGGTAAGTGGTGCGCATACTGTTAGCCTTTGTCTTTCTCTATGGTTTAGGTCTTATAATTTCTCCTCTTTGATTTTGCAGAAGTTTTGTGGCGTCGATTGTTTGGAATTCGAGGATAGACGACATACATTATGCTTTGACAACAACGATCCAAAAGAGGGACATACTTGTAAGTGATTGTTTTATTCTCTATTGATAGAGAGAGAAAGAGAGAGAGATGAGAGAGAGAGAAATAAAGAGAGAGAGAGAGTGAAAGATAAAGAATGATGAAAGAAAGGAAGATAGAGCATACATACACACACACATACACACACACACACATCTACACATTTACACATGTATACATACACACATACATGTACACACATGCATGCTTACATACACACACATATACACACATGCATGCTTACATACACACACATATACACACATGCATGCATACACACACATACAAATATACACACATGCATACATACACACACACATGCATACACACATACATACACACATATACACACACATGCATACACACACATGCATACATACACACACATATGTACACACATGCATACATACACACATATACACACACATGCATACACACACACATGCATACACACACATGCATACACACACACATATACACACATGCATGCATACATACACACACATACACATATACACACATGCATGCATACATACACACACATACACATATACACACATGCATACATACACACACACATGTACACACATGCATACATACACACACATATGTACACACATACATACATACACACATATAGACACATGCATGCATACATACACACACATATACACACATGCATGCATACACTCACTCGCACACACACACACCCATACATACACACATGCTTGCACATAGACACACACATGAATGCATACACACACATGCATACATAAACACACATACACATATACTCACACATGCATACATAGACACACGTACACATATACACACATGCATACATTCACACACACACATACATACACACATGCACATATATACACACACATAAGGTAGTGTTTTAATTAAATATATATAACTAAATATATAAATTTTTGATTTTGAGGTTTTTTTTTACATCAAATATATAAAATAGGATTAGGGTTCTTAGGCTATTTACACATAGATACACATACACATATAATATATATACATGTATATACACCTGCATACAAAAATATACATATTTTAGGTCTAGATATTTAAGATTAGGGTTTTATGGTTTAGGCATACATATAACTCAATTACATTTATATTAAGAAAAAATATAGAAAAAAATAAGAAAAAAATCTGAATATTAAATAAACATATATATAAAATAGGATTAGGGTTTTAGGATTAGGGGTTTAGATTTTTAAAGGTGTTTAAGTATTTAGGTTTTAGTATTTTAGGTTTAAGTCTAAGTCTTTCTGATTAGGGTTTTAGGGTTTTAACACCTACATAACATATATACACACATACACATACACATATAATACCTATATACATGTAGATACACATTCATACAAAAATATATATATTTTAGGTATAGATATTTAAGATTAGGGTTTTAGGGTTTAGGCATACATATAACTCAATTACATTTATATTAAGAAAAAATATAGAAAAACATAAGAAAAAAATCTGAATATTAACATATATAAAAAATAGGATTAGGATTTTAGGATTAGGGGTTTAGATTTCTAAAGGTGTTTAAGTATTTAGGTTTTAGTATTTTAGGTTTAAGTCTAAGTATTTCTGATTAGGGTTTTAGGGTTTTAACACCTACATAATATATATACACACATACACATACACATATAATACATATATACATGTACATACACATTCATACAGAAATATACATATTTTAGGTCTAGATATTTAAGATTAGGGTTTTAGGGTTTAGGCATACATATAACTCAATTACATTTCTATTAAGAAAATATATAGAAAAAAATAAGAAAAAAATCTGAATATTAAATAAACATATATATAAAATAGGATTAGGGTTTTAGGTTTAGGGGTTTAGATCTAGGATTAGGGTTTTAGGATTTAAGCATACATATAACTCAATTAAATGTATATAAAGAGAAAATATAGAAAAAAATTAAGGAAAAAATCTAAATATATAAATAAATATATATATAAAATAGGATAATTATATAGATAAATAAATATAAAAAGAACTAGTGTTTTAAATAATTTAATTAAATATATATATTTAAATATATAAAAATAGAATTAATTAAGGAAAAAATTTGAATATATAGATAAAATAGGATAATTATATAGATTAGGGTTCTAAGATTAGGGTTTTAGGTTTTTTTAGGTGTTTAAGTATTTATTGGAGTGAATTGTTGATCAATCATTTGGTAGACCCGATGCATATTTTTAAGAATGTGGGAGAGATTCTTTGGAAAACTTTGATCGAAAAGAAAGAAAGCAAAGCACAAAGGGAGGACTTAGAAGAGCGATGTCGTATGCGAGAGTTGTGGGCAATTACTAAGCCCAACGGAACAATATCGTTACCAAGAGCTCCTTGGGTACAAGTGAAGAAAACAATTTCAGAGTTTCGGACACCTACTAGATGCATGAGGTGTCTAAAGATTGCTTTCACACGAAACGACGACCTTGGAGGGCTCAAGTCTCATGATTGGCACAAGTTTTTACAGTTTGTGCTCCCTGTAGCCCTAAAAGATTGTCTTTCGGAGGACGTACGAAGAACCATTTATAAAATTAGTTCTTTAGTACGGTGGAACTCTTCTAAAGAGATAAATAAAGATAGCATAGAGAGTGCGAAACTCAATGCTATCGAGGCTGTTTGTATGGTAGAGAAATACTCTGAGCCTATGGAGAAGTCGTTAGAAAGGTATGAGCTTGCTACGGAAACCAACGCAAAGGAAAGAGCTCAGTTTTGAAGGAATTGTTCCACTCGATTTTTGCCTCTTCCAGAAAGTCTTTGACCTCTTCCACCTTTTCCAATGAGCAGATGGCTAGATACAGCGGTTTCACAAGCAAAAGCAGCGGGTGAAGATATCTCTGAAGAAGAAGAAGAACTCGCAAATGAATGTGATTGGGAGTATACTAAATACGGTGCCCTATGGTCTCATGGACGACACTTTTGAATCGCACGAATCGATAAAAATAGTTCTACTTTTGATAGTGGGGTGATGGTGAACTTTTTTCAAAAAAGTAGAGCGAGTGCAAGAGATGATAATGCTCAAGAAGGCCAGCTACATTATTGTGGTGTGATTCAAGATATCTTGAAACTATCTTTTAGGAAGTTTGATTATTTTGTTTTTGATGTGAAATGGTTCAAACTAGTCACCTCTGGAAGAAACGCAACAGTGAGGCGGGATAGAAGCGGTTTGCTTCAAGTCGACTCCACAAAATTATGGACGGATGAAAGGGATACATTTGTACTTCCCGAACACTGTGAGCAAGTTGTTTTTATACCAGATTCAAAAGAACCAGAGTGTCTTTGTTTTACAAGTCGCCCAACGTAGTAGACAAATTTGTGAGAACATAGATGCAGAAGAAAGTCCATCTGTAGTGGACTCAGAGATTCATTCGATAGTCAAGGACGAAGAGATCATTGTTCGAGAAGAAGAGGTCATTGTTCGAGAAGACGAAGCAATAGACGATGATCAGGAAGAAACCAACATAGCAAGCGATTTAGAAGCCATCAATATAGAGATAGATATTCTCGTTGTATCGGATCTTCAAGAGGATGCTAGATTAGAGGTATTTTGAATAAAACACTTGTATGTACTTTTTTTTTGTTTATTCTTTATATTACCTTTATTATCACATACTAATTAATTGAGTTCTTTTGTTACAGAGCACGATGGGAGACAGTCCTCCAGTCACTCCACATTCCATGACAGAGGAGCAGTTTTTAGAGTTCATCTCTTAGGTACCTCCCCCATATATGGCCGCTGCGTCACAGTATTGGATCGCTTGTGGTAGCACTCCTCTCGGCCTCACTCCTAGTGGCCTCACTCTTGGCGGCCTCACTCGGGCCGGCCTCACTCTCGCCGGTGTCACTCCTGCTGGTGTCACTCCTATCGGTGTCACTCCTGCGGGTGGTGCTACTCCTGCAGGAGGTATGTCTCCTAGCTTTGTGACTCCACCCCGACCATCTTTTCAGCCATCTCCTACTGGCTCTAGTAGTAGACATGTGCGTTCGACACCTCAACGTGATACAAGTTCTGGCTCGTCTCATAGATCGAGGTCACGCTTTGGAACATGCGGTTCTAGGAGTGGATCTACAGGCAGGTCTGGAGGAGGCAGCTGTTGTGGAGGCAGTGCGACGGCCGTTGTGTCGCCCACTTCTACTCCTAGGACGAGTACCTCAGATGTAGGTATGCCATGTAGTACACCACATGGAACACCATGTACGCCTTGGGGTGCTCATGACCATGATGACTCCAAGGTGTATAGTATCCGATATGGAGCTCCGGTGATGGATGCGGCTAGCAAAGCAATGCGTGCACGTATATGAAAACTTTGCTCCATACAGTTTGGACACTCTATTATGCTGAAATGGAGTGAACATGATAAAGATCGGAAGATTTATATCACACAAACGATTTATCAGGAGTTCTGACTAGCCGATGGACAATCTCTTGTCAGTTTAGAGTGGATTCTGCACACCGCACGTGAGGTTATGTCCCATCGACGATCCGAGGCTCCTGATGCTTTCAGAGCAGGCTTACCAAAGACTGTATGGTTAGATGCTGAGGAGTGGGATGTGATTCGCGATGAGCAGCAGACTCCTGACCGATATCGCCAACAGCGAGATGATGCAGCCACACGTTTAGATACGGTTGGACCGTCACATTTGGGCAGCGACGGATATGACACGATGCATCATGAGTTTGTAAGTACCATTTCATTTATTGAATTTATTCGTGTTAAGTTTCTCATGTATGTTCCTCTAATGTTTTGTATATTTGTTGCAAGAGCTGGCAATGGCTCGTCCTCCAACACGAACGGAGGAGGCTTACGGATAGAGTCATGGATTGACTGCACTATTGGAAGACTTGAAGGGGGGGGAGTGCGGTCGTTTCATGGGAGCATTTGCGATGAGATGATTAATTTATAAACTTGGTTTTTACTTGTTGTTTGTAAATTTCATGTGAATTTATCTCATTCCATTAATGTTCTTTGTTGCAGGACTGTTGATATAGAACGTTCTTTGCATGTGTATGGAAGTGGCACACCAAAATTTTGTATTTGATTTTTATATGGCAATGCATTGCTTTGCCACATTTTGTAAAAACGTCATATATGACAGTGGTTTGCCACACTCTTGTACATCACTTATAAAATATATAACTTTTTTTGTACATGGTTCATGGTTCATTCTGATTATCTCTTTTCTGTCCAATAATATTCTGTTTTATGAAATCATATTTTGGTTGACATTATCGTACACATCACATGTACTCGGTTTTTTTTGGGCAAAGCGTATTGTCTTTTGTTAACCAACATCATGGTAATGTTGCTGTAGCAAAAGACAACACACTCTGCCAAAAAAGTTTTTTGGAGATATGGTCTTCGATATACGCGACGGTACTCCCAGCAATGTCATCGGAATAAGCGTCGGTACACTCACCAAGCGATGGTATATGCGACGGTACACCCAGCAAAGGCATCGGTATGCATGTCGATAATACTGACATTTATACCGATGCCCATATCGACGCTCATACCAATGCCCATATCGACACCCATACCGGCGCTTCAGTACCGATGCGCATACTGACATCTACACCGACATCGGGGAAAAAATAAGCGCGTTCATTTCCCTCAGTAAAAACCTCAGTATACGCTCGATCTGTTGTAGAGAGAGAGAGAGAGAGAGAGAGAGAGAGAGAGAGAGAGAGAGAGAGAGAGAGAGAGAGAGAGAGAGAGAGAGAGAGAGAGAGAGAGAGAGAGAGAGAGAGAGAGAGAGAGAGAGAGAGAGAGAGAGAGAGAGAGAGAGAGAGAGCGAGCGAGAGGGAGGGAGAGAGAGAGAGAGAGAGAGAGAGAGAGAGAGAGAGAGAGAGAGAGAGCGAGAGAGAGGGAGGGAGAGGGAGAGGGAGAGGGAGAGGGAGAGGGAGAGGGAGAGGGAGAGAGAGAGAGAGAGAGAGAGAGAGAGAGAGAGAGAGAGAGAGAGAGAGAGAGAGAGAGA